>CAUYON010164393.1:0-66234 GCA_963573935.1 Arctocebus calabarensis | reverse complement strand
GTAGAGTGCCGTGGCGTCACACTGCTCACAGCAACCTCCAGCTCTTGGGCTCAAGCGATTCTCTTGCCTCAGCCTCCCGAGTAGCTGGGACTACAGGCGCCCGCCACAGCGCCCAGCTATTTTTTTGTTCTGCAGTTCGGCCGAGGCCAGGCTTGAACCCGCCACCTTCGGTATATGGGGCCGGCGCCCTACTCGCTGAGCCACAGGAGCCGCCCAGAAGCTTGGTTAGATTTTTTTTAATTACAATAATGGTAATATGTATCCATTGTTTTTTTTTTTAAGGTAAACTATTTGGAAGTGCATAAAATGAAAAACAGAAATTTCCTCTTCATTTATACCTGTCTGATCCTACTCCTTAGCAATAACCAGTGTTATCATTTAGTGAGAATCCATATTTATTACATTCTAAATAAGAATTTGCCCTGTCAGGTTTGAGTCAAAAAGTTATTTTCACCCACACAATTTATTAAACATGCCCACTTCCCCAGCAAGTAAGGTCAATAGAAAATGGAGACAATGTGTTGCCAGCCCAGTATGTTTTAATTTTCATGTATTAGCCTATGTGCCATTAAGGTAGTAAACAAACAGTTTTCTCCCTGTTTATAGAAAGTGGAGGCGGAGGGGTTTTGTTCCAAGTCACTGAAAGAATGAATATTTTAGAAGCCAGACAAAGAGCTCCTGGGCTGTGTGAGACGTTCCTGGCTTGGGACCTTCACCTCTCCTTTGGCCCAAACTTCTTTCCCTCAAAAGTGAGCTCAGATCATTGTACAGTACAGTCTAAACATGTCACATTCGATTTGTCTCTCCTCAAATTGTTGCTATTCTCTGCCCTGCAGTTGCTTTTAATTTAGCAATACAAGTATATATAGATACTGGGCCTGGCTTCAGAACCTGCATAATTACTAATGAGAAAGTATACTTAATGTCCTCATTAGTTGGTCATTTCAGGTAGTTTCTGAGTGTGTTCTGGTGGTCAGTGCCCCTTAGAGTAGTAATAGTCTGCGATCACAAGAGATGCTCCTCAGGTAAAACCAGGCAGCAGCAAATGGCATTTAAATATGTTAACAAAGATAGCCTAAGAAACAGTGTGGCTAACACATGTTGAACCTATAAAATGAAGGTCTGAAGACTGTAAAAAGAGCTGTTTCTTGAAGCTTCTTAGACCACCCAAATTGTGCCGGTTCACTAGGTGATTTCAGGCTGTTTCCTGCCCCTCTGTGGGCTACAGTTTCCTCATCTGAATATTGGAGAAATGAGACTAAATGTGTTCCCAGGATCCCTTTCTGCCTTCTCATTCTCAGACTTTCTGTTCTACCTAACCTAATTTCAGTAGGGGTACAGATCAGCTTCTCCCAAAGCATGGTGCCCAAATTGCCACTACCAGAAAGAATTATGAGTAATTGTTTAAAATGCAGGTTCATGGCTCACATACAGACCACAGTAGGATTTGGGAACTATCAATATAGTTTAATAACAACAATTCCATTTTAATGTGAATTTTCCAGCTTTGCTTGGGGCTGGGGAAGGATCAACAATGAGATATAAATTTTCCAGAAAGTAATTAACAAGTATTTATTGAATGGCTGGTGGATGTCAGGTGCTGTTCTAGGGCAGTGGACAGACACACTGTTGAACTAGACGAGTTCCTGTCCTCATGGAACTTACACTCCAGTGAAGGAGAAATAAAGTAAACATATATACAGGGTGGCCAGAAAGTTCCTGTGCAATTTAAAATTGTACACTGTTTTAAATTGCACATGAACTTTATGATCACCCTCTCTATATGTAAACACATATGTAAAGTAAAATATGTGTTTGCAGTGATGCCAGTAGTAGGAGAAGAGTTTTCTGGTTTAGGTTTTTTATTTTGGGGGGGGAAGCATGGAGTTAGACTAGAAAAGAAAAAATTGGGGGGGATATATTCACTGCCAATTTTTTAAATGTCACTTTTTAAAGTGTAAGAACCTAAGAATATGTATACATAGTTTGACTCATAGAATGATCATATTTATAATTTTTAGAGATATGAAGACCCAGAGAAATGGGGAGAAAAACATGTCCTTAGGATATGTTTCAGCCAGGGCTGAAAGTAAGATAGAGAAAATACAGCTTCCATACTGCTATTAAAGTCTCACATTGATAATTTTTTAGGGTCAGTGTTCTCCAAGGGTCTCACTCACTTAATTCCTATACAAATAACTTACTTTAGACGTAGGCTATTGCTGAAGCCTGATTGGTATCACTGTGCTATTGCCATAAGGGATGTGCAGACTCCTTTTAGTTTAAATAATACCCATTACTGTTTTTTGTAGTTCTGCATCCTTATTCTAGATGATTAGAAGAAATCTTCATTAGGTAATAGCTGTTAGAATGTAACATTGTGTCTTTGACTAGTGGGAAAGCCAGAGTTTTGATGGATCAATGATCCGTATAGGCTGAAAAGAAAATTAGTATAAACAGGAAAAAAAGTTATTTTAAAAAATATTTTTATATTTGGTCTATGTCCAATTGGCATGGTTGATATTTTAAAAGTCCAGGTTTTCGTCTGTTGAACCCCAAACCTATCTAGCAATGTAAGGGAGCATAGTAATAGAACTAAGGGTCTATTTCTTCCAATTTCAGGTCCAGTATTCTAACTTGCTAAGCAAGGCAGAGAAGGAATCTAAATGCTGTTTTCCATTTCATTAACTCTTATGTCCAATAGAGGAGTTTTTCTTTTCCCCCAGAATTGGATGCTAACCCTCCAGTCACCCCGAAGATACTGATGGCTCAGGCTGAATCTAGTTGGGCTCCAGAATTCTAGGACTTGGACCAGAATCATTGCAGGTGAAGCCCAGAGGATCTGGCTGGAGTCTAGCAGGCCGGGCTGGCTGACTTTCCTCCTTACTGGGCTCCATCAGAGAAAAGTAAACATGCAGGGTAGGCAGGGACTTCACCTCCCAGTGTGCAAGAGGCATGAAATGTGAACCCAGCAGGGGCAGAGGACCCTCAGTGAAAGCTGTGTGCTCTGGTGGATCCTGAACAAATACTGGAAGAGAGATTGTTGAGTTGTGATCCCTGATTTCAGGGAGGTCAGGTGCAAAAGGGAGCAGTTAGATCCCATTCTCCTGTTCTCTCCATTTGACCCACTGTTTTTGTTGTTGTTGTTTTGCAGTTTTTGGCTGGGGCTGGGTTTGAACCCACCACCTCCAGCATATGGGGCTGGCGCCTTACTCCTTTGAGCCACAGGCGCCACCCTTAACCAACTGTTTTAAAACAAAATAATGCTGGATCAGTGTCACTGTAGGCAAAAACATCGTACCTGGTGTGGTTTAGCATCATTTAAAATCACTGACTGCGGGGCGGCACCTGTGGCTCAGTGAGTAGGGCACTGGCCCCATACACTGAGGGTGGAGGGTTCAAACCTGGCCCCAGCCAAACTGCAAAAATAAAATAGCCGGGCATTGTGGCGGGCGCCTGTAGTCCCAGCTACTTGGGAGACTGAGGCAAGAGAATCACCTAAGCCCAAGAGCTGGAGGTTGCTGTGAGCTGTGATGCCACTGCACTCCACCGAGAGCAACAAGTGAGACTCTGTCTCTTAAAAAAAAAAAAAAAATCACTGACTACAAGAGTTAGAAGGGATTTAAGGACCCAGCAAGTCTGTGTAGTTGCTATTTCAGAGACAGAAACAGACCCAGGCTAAGTGACTTGTCTCCAGCTGTACAGCAAGTCATTGCCAGAGGACCCCACAGCCTGCTGCCGGGCCTAACCCAGTCTCCTCTAGTCCATATTACCACTCGCTTGGGAGTTTCACATGGAGTGCAATCAAGTTTTAAAAGAGAGATCTGTCCTGAATTGCATCCTGCCCTTGGAGAGCCTAAATCTATAGAATTAGATTTATAATTATGGAGAAAGTAAAAAAAAAAAAAAAAAAAATTTTTTTTTTCTACTTTTCTCCCACTAAGAGTGTACGTATAGCATAGTGGAAAGTATCTTTGGCCCAGGACCATGCCACAATGCTTGAATAGCCTTGGGAAGGAGAACTGCTTTCCTTGTCCTGGATTTTGCTCCCATGATCCATTACATCACTGAGTATTCAGGGCTTAGAAAATCGGAGCTGGAATAGAAACCTTCAATGTCAACCAATTTCCTCATTTTGTAAATACAGAAGCTGAGAGATGGTGATAGTTGCAGGTATTCTTACTGTTGTCTGAATTATCACTGTCATTGTTCTTTAACCATGTTCTATTTCACATGTTATCAAATTTAATCATCACAACAAAATCTTGAAGAAGATATTATTACCCTCATTTTACAGGGAAGAAACTAAAGCTCAGAAAAGTGAAATAACACTCCAGTATTTCACAAATTAAGGGGCAGAGCAAAACTGGAATTAGAAGTAGGTGGGCTCTTTGTCTGATGCTTCTTTAATTACTTCATACTGCTTCTTGGGAAAACACAAAACCAGAAAAAGACCAAGTTAAAACAAATGCTTTGTGTCCTCTCACCTGGGTAACTCTGCAGTAAACACCTATCTGCTTCCTGGCTGTTTCTCTCCAGCCAGGTTAGGGTGTGTGGCAAACCTAAACACTCCCCTGACTATTCTTCCATTAAAAAATATTCAACATTTATTTCTTGAGGGCCAGTTATGTGCTGGTCACTGTGCTCTTGACAGAAACATAGGGCCAATGAATACATCCCCAGAGAGCTGCAATTAGAAAAAAGCAAAATGCTTTTTAAAGATTTCAAAAACTATCTCACAGGCTACCAAGTGGTCCCATCAGACACACCCAGAACCAGGAGGGGTAGGACTTGAAATCACAGTCCTGGCTGCACCACTGCTGCTGATGTAAATGGGAAAAGCCTCTTGGCTTCTCTGAGCTTCAGTTTTCTCATTTGTAAAATAAGGATTAAAATCCCTGCTCCACGAGGATCAATTGAGAGAAGGGATGCAGAATCACACACTGTGTTAATGTGGAGGAAATGATGTGCATATTTACATGAGCGTTTCTGCACAGCTCTTGAATCTCTGTGTTGCTGGTTATACCTTGATAATTATCTCACTGTATCAGTCTTCCTGCCTGAAGCAGAAAAGTTTTTTCTCCGGTAGTTAAAAAAATCCCTGGTTCTACCAGAACATCCAAAAGCTTTAGAGACTTTATTCCCACAAGGGCCCTTCTTCTCTTGGGACTGTCTAGATGGATCCTGTCCAATAACTCTTTCTTCAGTGATTCAAATGTTCTGCACGGCGGTCGGCTATTGAGCACCTCATATATGGCTAGTATGACAAAAGACTGAATCTTAAATTTTATTTACTTTTCATTAATGTAAGTATCCATAAGTCTTGAGTCTGATAACACACAGCTTCCTGGGTTCTGCTAAAGATACCTCCTGTCCCACCACTTCCTGGTTTGTTTTATCTCACAGAAATCCCTCAACAGCAAGCAGAAAATCATTATTTTTCGGTTGGCTGAGCTTATGAGTCTCTAATTATAGTGTGTGTGAGAATTACCTGATAGTCCTGAAGTCTGGCAGGCCTGGCCCCAGATTTTCTAATTGACTAAGTCTAGGATGGGGCCTGAGATGGTCATTTCTAGCTCAGTCCTGGGTATTGCTGATGCTTGTAGTCTGCAACCCACTACAGAGAACCACTGGGTTCATTTATCATCTTGTTGGGAGACAGCTGTGCTGTGGTGGAACCAGCATACCCTGAAAACTCACAAGGATGCAAACCCTTGGGGCAGGAGTTCTCAGTTGGGCTACCCTTTGAAATCACTGGAGAAGCTTTTAAAATTTCTGGCTCATAGGGCCCACCTCAGATCAATTAAATTAGCATCTCTGGGGTTAGGACTCAGAGGGGAGTGTTTTTTAACTCTCCATGATTGCAGTGCGTAGTCTAGACTGAACACCACAGCACTATTGACTGATAAAATTTGTCTAGATATATCACAGGCCCATCATGAGAATCAGATGAGATTGGGAATGGCAAAGGGTTTTGGCAACTGCGGGACCTAAAAGCAAAAACTTAGGTATTGATAGGCTTGGAAGAGCCAATTTGCAAATGGTATTATCCTAATGTCTCTGGTTTGCTTCCTAGTACTGTCCCACTGACCAGGCCAGTGCAGGCACAGACGCTGAGCATGTGCAGCAGTTCTACAACCTTCTGACAGCGTCCATTGATGTATCCCGAAGCTGGGCAGAAAAGATCCCGGGATTTACTGATCTCCCTAAAGAAGATCAGACATTACTTATAGAATCAGCCTTTTTGGAGCTGTTTGTCCTTAGACTTTCCATCAGGTAATTACTATTATTTTTTCTTCCCTCAGTCTACTCCTTCCTTTGAAGAAGTTTGAAACCGTCTGTCTTTGTAACTGAGTCCTCAGTGAAAGGTTTGCTCAAGAAGCACATATGAAATATGATCAGAAATATTAAAAACTGAGCAGTGCATAATGGAAAGAGCATTGGACTGGCAGCCAGGACACCTGGGTTCCAGGCCCAGGTTCAATATGGACTTGCTGGAAGGCAGGTTATTTGCCTCACCACAGATTTGATTCCCTCCTTTTTAAAATGAAGAAATTGGGATTGGGTTGATCTCCGAAGTCCCTTTCAACTCCAATGTTCTATGATTTTTTAATTTATTTATTTATTTCGAGACAGAGCCTTAAACTGTTGCCCTAGGTAGAGTGCTGCGGCATCATAGCTCACAGCAACCTTCAACTCCTGGGCTCAAGCGATTCTCCTGCCTCAACCTCCCAAGTAGCTGAGACTACTAGCACCTGCCACAATGCCCAGCTATTTTTTGGTTGCAGTTGTCATTGTTGTTTGGCAGGCCCAGGCTGGATTTGAACCCACCAGCTCAGGTGTATGTGGCTGGCATCTTAGCTGCTTGAACCACAGGCGCTTAGCCTCTATGATTTTTTAGAAAGTCACTAATAGCATGTAAGGCGTTTCCTGGGAGTAAAGACAGTAAAACCTCTGCAAGTTGACCACCCCAGGACCTGTAACAAACTGGTCAACAAAAGGAGCTAGGCCTGTACTGATACATACACTGGTGCATGTCCAGTCTCTAAAAATCAGGTCAATTTAAGGAGGTGGTCAACTATGGAGGTTCTACTGTACTTGTGATGGAACATTGCATTTAATTCACAGGTTTCTGTCTAACAAATTACTGTTCTAGAACACTTAATGGGGCGCTACAGAGTCCCTATAGCTTCTTCACCCCCAGTGTTTACTCCAAGAGAACAGCTGCTGGATCAAAAAATTTGGTCCAATATACTCAGTGATATTAAACACAAAAAGGAAGTGATTTTTCAAAAAGCTAGAATCGGAGATCTAAGCTCTTCTCATAAATTCCACATGTAGCTTTTGAAGAAAACTGTATTTATTACTGTTTTCGTTTTCACACATAGCATGTTTAATTTCATCTTCCTTGCTTCCTTTCCGTTATATATTTTTAGGAGATGGTACTAACATTGCACCAAATATTATAGGAAAACTCATCATCTTTCCTCTCTTTCTCTTCTTACCACTCCCTTCCCAGTTTCATACTGTGTTAGCAGAAACTCCTGTTCCAAGTGCAGGTTCTCATGTCTCCTTCCCAGCTATTTTGACTTGCTAGGTCTTGGGGAAAGTCCAGAAGTCTGCATTTTTAACTCATATGCTTTGGTGATTCTGATGCCAGTGGTCGGAGGTCCACTTTTTTTTCTTTCTTTCTTTTTTTTTTGAGACAGAATCTCATGCAGTTTCCCCAGAGTTGAGTGCTATGGTGTCATAGCTCACAGCAACCTCAAACTCTTGGGCTCAGGTGATTCTGTTGCCTCAGCCTCCCAAGTAGATGGGAGTCCAGGCACCCACTACAACACCTGGCTAGGAGTCTCACTCCGACTTAGGTGGTTAAAGATTGAATCATTCTGTCCTGTGTGTGCACTCTGTGGAGGAGGGGAGGAATCCTTGGGAAAGATAGTGCTGGACTTACAACTAGGGTACCAATAATTAGCTTAACTTACAGCCAGTTCAGTGTACACCAGAGATGAGCCAGTGATGTGACTGTCATCTCTTAGGCACACAGCACAGGAATAAGTAGACAATATACTCCATGTAGGCCAGCACTTACACGTCTTATTCCTCCAGTGCCTGTCTCCCAGAATGACACATGTCTATTCCTCAGTAAATACTTGCTGAATGAAGGAATGAATAAACCTGTTTATCTGAGAAGCACAGTTACAGAGATATTGCCTTGTGAATACAATAGGCCAAGATAGATAAATATGTGGCACAAGATTTGAAAGTTAAAGGAAAGCTAAGATTAAAGTAAGGACCACATAGAATTCAGAATTAGTCACACCTAATAACTTGTTGAATCCTCCTGTGTACTGGCCACCATGCATGGGCTTTCTAATTCTTTATGTGTGTATGTATGTATGTATTTTTGAGACAGAGTCTCACTTTGTCACCCTTGGTAGAGTCCCCAAGCATCCCCTAGCTCACAGCAACTTCAAACTCTTGGGCTCAAGTGATCTCTTGCCTCAGCCTCCTAAGTAGCTGGGACTACAAGCACTCGCCACAATGCCTGCCTATTTTTTGGAGACAGGGTTTCACTTTTGCCCAGGCTGGTCTTGAGCTCAGGCCATTCACCTGGCTTGGCCTCCCAGAGTGCTAGGAACTAATCCCTTATTTAATTCTCTCAATCTTAGGAGTTGCAATTTTTGGAGGCAGCAATTAAAATTCCTGTTTTATAGATAAGGAATAGAAAGTCCAGTTAGGCTCAGCACCCGTAGCTCAACGGGCTAAGGTGCCAGCCACGTACACCTGAGCTGGAAGATTCGAATCCAGCCTGGGCCCGCCAAACAACAAGGATGGCTGTAACCAAAAAAAAAAATGGCCAGGCGTTGTGGCAGGTGCTGTAGTCCCAGCTACTTGGGAGGCAGAGGAGGAGACTCGCTTGAGCCCAGGAATTGGAGGTTGCTGTGAGCTGTGATGCCATGGCCCTCTATCCAGGGTGACAGCTTGAGGCTATGTCACAAAAAAAAGAAAGAAAGAAAAGAAAGTCCAGTGAGATTAAAAGAGTACCCAGGGCCAGACCACTAATTGATGATGTCTAGCTGGAAGTTCAAGGGTGCCTTTCATGAACAAAGAATGGGATGATTATTTATATAATATAAATGATCAGGGAAGATTTAGAAATAGGCCTCTGCAGCTCTACTGAGAAGGAGCTGGGTATGGTGGCTCTTGGCTATAATTGCAGCTACTCTGGAGGCTGAGTTTAGAGGATCTCTAGAACCCAGGAATTTCAGTTTGAGGCTAGCCTAGGCAACGTAGTGAGACCCTATGTCTTTAAACAAAAAAAAGAAAGGTAATACAAAATAAAAACTTGTTTTACATTAAGCCACATTTTACTTTGTGATTGACTTTTGGCACTTGCAAGGACTTCAAGAGTCTGCAGAATGGAAAAGCAGTGTCTAGCCTCAGGCCTTAGCTGTTTTTAACACTTAAGAAAATGAAGGACAAGCCCTCATTCAAGAACCCTGAAGAACAGTCTCATGTTCATTGCAGAGTGAGGTGGTGCACTGGGTTCCTTTCACCTCTGTAGTCAATGAGTGCCTGCTCCTTGATATCTTGTCCCAGGGCAAGCCAGCAACTGAATTTCATTCTAGTAAAAGACAGCAGGTGCCACAGCCCCCATCTTCCTCTAGGTTGATCCTTACTGAGGATGTTAGCACAGACAGATGGTGCTGATTGTTTATCCCCAGGAAGATAGACTTATTCATTGTGGGTGTCTGAACATGCTGCATAGAACTGTGCTGGGTCCCGAACACTGCCCGGTGGCTGTCTGCATACCTGTGTGTCACGATGTTACCACGCTGGACAGACTGAACAGACCTATTTAATGTATCTGTTCTCATTCCCCCCACCCCCCCAGGTCAAACACTGCTGAAGATAAGTTTGTGTTCTGCAATGGACTTGTCCTGCATCGACTTCAGTGCCTTCGTGGATTTGGGGAGTGGCTCGACTCTATTAAAGACTTTTCCTTAAATTTGCAGAGCCTGAACCTTGATATCCAAGCCTTAGCCTGCCTGTCAGCACTGAGCATGATCACAGGTAAGCACCACCTTGCCAAAACCACATCCTTGAGTCTCTCCTTTCCTTTGTTAAGAGGATGCTGGCCCAGTCACCACTTTCCTGAAATCTGCTAAGTTTAACCCAGTTTAAACAAAGAAATATGTGTCTATAATTTGCCATGAACTTCTAGGAAAAAGGATCCCTAGTCTATTGGGTTACCATTGTCAACAAACCCTAGGTATGAAAATCAAACTTTTCACTGGAGCTCTGTTGACAGTTAGACTGGCTGCTTCAGGGTTATTTTACAATCATCTTTGCAAAGATGATTACCTTAACCAGCCCATTCCTGTGGGGCAGAGGTGATGAGTTGTCTCCTCTCCCCAGTCATTGGCTAGTGATCCAATAAAACAAAAGAACTACAGACATATAAAATACAACTTGATTTCATAACTTTGATTAGCAAAGGACAGAGAAAAAGAGATGCTTGTAAAAAGCCAAAATGGCTCAACTGAACAGTTTTTGAAAGTTAAGAAACAGAGTATAAAACATAATAATATATTCAATTTCTATATTATGCCTCTCTCTCTCTCTCTCTGTTTCTGCCTTTCTATCTTTTGGGAGCTAAAAGACCCCAAGACAGGATGATTGAAAGGCATGGTGAGCAAGAAAAAAAGTACATCTTCCTGTGGCTTGAGAGGCCCCAGCCCAGCTCCTTCATACTTTCTGAGTTTCTTGTTAGATCCTGTCCTTTTCAGTAAGACTGGGGTTAGGGGAGGCAGTGATGAAGGCAGGGGTTCCAGAAGAGGCTAGCCGGGCCTGGGGCTCATCCCTATGCTTTTGGTCAGATGCAAGGGCAGGACTTGCTTGCATATGACCAAGAGATGGACTGAGGGCTGAAGTTCCCATGTGATAGATTCTTGGCTTATTGTAAGTTTCCAGAAGACCAAATGCATCCTCTTGTACAGATGCCCCTCTTCTTTCTGTTTCATCAGACATATGCATTGGTTTGCCCAAGCATCGTTTACTTGCATTTTCTTGGGCCATCTCCCATAACTAAAGCGAGATGTGTCTGTTCACCGTGGAGGCTAGGGTGGTTTATCATTTGATAGTCTGCATGAAGGCAAAGAAAAGGAAATGGGGTGGGTGCTGTTAGGAATCAGACACCAGTTTGTTTCTCAGCATTTCAATCAGAACCTGACATCCTCCTGCTCTTTGGTCCTGGATGAGAAGTTTACTTCTTTAGGTGGGGCTGCCAGAGATTTCCAAGAGAGCAATTACCAAAACCAAGGCAGTCTCAAAGAGTATGGATTCCATTTGAAGGATTTCCAAATGGCGTACTGGAGCACCTGAAGAAAATAAGCACATTTAGGGCACAAGCATTTCACTCTAGCAGGACTGTGATGAAATGGATGCAAAGCCTTCCTTGGAACTAAAACTCTGCAGCTCAATTTCAGAGCCATTTAGCTCTTCCTAGGACTGTTAAACATTCAAAACTAGGAAGTATGGAGTTTAGTTCATCATAAAATTACAAAAAATAAAATCTAGAACCAGCCTTGGGCTTTCTATAAAAATAAAAAACCACTATGTTGCCACATCCTATAGATATGGGTGTTGAGTCTAGTTCAAGTTCTAGTTCTAGTTTATCAGCAAATGTTCACTTACCCAGGCACTGTACTCCATGGCCCTGGGTTTTCAGAGAAGATAACACATATCCCTGGTGGAGACAGACATGCAGCGTACTGCATGTAACGTAAGGCAATAAGGTGTTGAGTGGAGACATGAAATGGATTCAAAGTGCCCGGAGACAGCAAGACAGCAGGTGGGCGTGGTCTTCTCACAGGAAATCACAGGAGCTGGTCCTTCCTAAAACTAGAGCATATCCCCAGGCTGAAATGGAAGGAGTGAGAGTCTAGGCAGAGATAAAAATCTGTCAAAGCCATGCAAATATCATAAGTTTCAAGGAAAAGACAAAAAGAATAGAGGGATGAGAATTGCAACTGGTCTGGTAGGTAAGAGTAGGGCAGGGCCCTACTGTAAAATGGGGATAAGCGCTTCTGTTTCACGGGGTAGCAGTGAGGATTATAGGAAATGAGGTTGGTGATGTAGCCAAACTGAATTTGGAATAGACACTAAATTCACCTACATTCCCTCTTGGATAATGATGACAGAATCTCCCTCAAATTAGGCATATGCTTGCCCTTTCCCCCAGGGAAGCCTGGATAGTTTAAAATCAAACTTAGTAGCATGAAGAAAACAGTTGGTGGCTTAAGAAGTCAGGATGTTTAGTGAATATCTCCTTGGACACCTGAGACAGAGGATTAAAGGAGGACAATGATAATAAAGTAATTAAGCCACACTTACCTGGCATTTAAAATGTGCCAAGAGCTTTACAGTGGTGGTGTTTTGGGGCCACCCTCATTCCTGCCAGCCTGTGCAGAGTGGGTTGTTAGAGGTGCTGTGGTTATAACCCACAACAAAGATGAGCCTCCTCTCCTTGTTGGACTTCACAGCACTTTCCTTGTGATTTGCTGGTTGAAAGGGGGTTTGAAATGTGTGAAAACATCAGGAAATGGCAAAAAAGTTGATGCCAGGGAAATAGTGTGCACTGTTTTAGGTACTAATTTTCATTTGAATATGGGCTCCTATAGGGCTTGACTTCTGAATAAGCTCCATTGCTCATAAAAGGTGATTGTGGAACAACCACTGGGCTATTTGCCTTACAAGATTTATTCCAAAATTGTGTGTTCTCAAACCACAGAGAGGAACTCATGAAATGTAAATGGGATCTTAGAAGTTTAACCAGTTTTGCTTGCTGGAAAAGTATTAAGAATCTGAAGAATATTGATGGTTTGCACAAACATAAGCTTTTCTTTTTTTTTTTTCCTAATTCTTTTTTCTTCTTTCCTTTCCTTTCTCGGTGTCCCATCATAAGAAACTAGGTGGTGAAGTGGGGCAGGAAATGGTTTCTTTCAGATCACTCCCCTATTCTACAGTAAAGATAGAATTCCCCACAGTAGTGGCTTTCGATGTTTTTAGGTCTCCAGTTTATCAGCCCTAACCAGTGCATTTTGCTGGTGCCACATCTCTGAAACTACTTTGCTTCTGATGGGACACCAGTCGCTGATATCTGGTCACAGTTAATTGTGTTTAATGAGTAAGTCCTTCAGAAAGTTGGCTTGGAATTGCTACTTTATAAATATCCATTCATTAAGTAATGAGGACCTACTATGTGTCAGGCATTGTGACAGTCTCTGGGGATTCACAGATGAGCCAGGCATGAATTCTGCTGTCAGGAAGTATATAGGAAGTCATGTGTTATTATGATATCATGAACTTGATATATGGTGGTTAATGCTTAGGTCCTTAAAAGGGACGGATTGGATGTGGGATAATTACAGATTACTGCTAACTTTGGGGGGATGAAGAAAGGTAGAAGTGTTGGTCATGAATGACTTCCCAAAGAGGTAGCATCTGGACACAGGAAGATGTCTGGACAAAGATCATTCCAGATCAAGGAAACAGAAAAGCAAGGACATGGCAATGGAACATCTCAGTGTACTTTGGAGGGAGATGTGTATTTGTTCACATACATGATCCACATAGAGGAAGGAGAGCAATTAAGCATGCAGGCTGTTATAGTCGATGACTGTATGTCCTGACATATGCATTAGAGAGACGATAAGAGGAATCCACTGGGTCATGGTTTCTCTACCTCTGGTGAGTGCTAAGAGTATGTCCTATATGTACTTTTGGGGAAGGTAAAGGCTTTTCCGGGATAAAAGTGATTCTATATGCTATTTACTTTATGGGCTGATTCTATGATTTAACCTCAGCACAAAACGCATTTCCCATATAGTAATAGGGAAAAGAAGATTGCAAAGGTAGTTTTGAACCAGGTGATGGAGGGAATCTTGAGTGCCCAGATGCCATTTTGTCACTACATTAAAAGAATGTTCTCCATAGCATTCTTTTTCCTGTTCAGGTCTTCTGTCAGATGAGAAAATGAATCTTTTCTCTTCTGTCTCTAGTCTTTTTCCAAGTCTTCTTAAAACATGTGCTTTACTAAGACTGAGAAGAAAGAAGGAGGGTGAAACCAACAGGGCAAGAAAGCAGTGAAACTGACATGGCACAGCCAGACAGGTGACTGACCTTGCCACATCCTCCACCACCTGTCTTTCCAGAGTTCCCCTGCTCAAACTGAGTGGGTTACCTGGTTATCCTGTTTTTTTATTAAATATAACCATTTGGCTATGTTTCGAGTAAAACTAAGGGAAAAGTAGTTAAAAACAAAAGGGAGGGCAGTGTCAGAAGATTGGGAGACCAGAGATCTGAGTTCAAGTTTTCACCCTGCAATTTGCTATCTGTGCAATCTGAGCAAGTTCTTTGCCTTCTCCGAATCTCAGTTTTCTCATTTCTTACAGGGATAATATGTCTATTTGCAGGTTTCTTACAAAGATTGAATGAGCTAATGTGTACTTTGCAGGAAAAAAAAAGTCAAACAAACCTTCATTATTATCCTAAATATTATTTGTTTTACAAACTTCTAGAAACAGCCAAAGAAACCATACAATTTTTCATTTATCCCTACAATTGCATATATACCTGTATTAAAGAATTTCTTTGTATCTTTCTTTGCCAACTAGACTGTGGGTTTCTTGAGGGAGAATCTTATTTATCTTTCACTTTAGCATTTACAAGTGTCTGGCACATGGCAAAGATTCATGAGTAGGTTAATTGTGAGAATCAGAAAGTCTTCCATACTAGACAAAAATGAATTATTTTTAGCCAATATTTCTCATTATTAGAAAATAGTCTGAATTCTTGATAATTGCCTTATTTCAGTTCCCATTAATTCAGTACACATTCATTGAACATCTACTGTGTGTAAGGGACAATAATCCCTTACCTTCAAAGAGTCTGTGATCTCATTGGAGAGAAAGACAAACACATACTCTAAAAATCAAAGGCAATCAGACTGAAAAGCTTATTTATTACAGTCTCAACACAGGCTGCTGGCTGGCTTGTGGCTTCCTGACCACTGTAGGTACAGTGTCTCTGGGAGTGCCCATCAGTAAGGGAAGTTATACATGACCTAACAGACAGCAGAAAAAGAAGTGGAGTGCAGAGCAGGACTTCCTGTTAGTTTGTTGGTGGTTGATTTACACACACATCTCTCTCCAAGAGACTGCATCTCGTTCCCCATTGGCTGGAACTATATTGTTGTTATTGAGTTAGCCTGTGACCTAAAACCTGCTCAAAAAGAGGAGTTGCTTTTCCTTGGTAGAGCTCCTGACCGCTACTGTCATCCCTTTCTTCCTCCCTTGCTCCCTGCCATGAGAAGAAAATTTGACATTTCTTATATGGACCCAAGAGGGAGGACTGAAAAACCACATTTTGGATAGCAAATTTAGCTCCATCAAGAAAAACTTTCTCAGAGACAGAACTATTTGAAATTGGAATAAGCTGCCATGGGGCATGGGGTTTTCAAACAGAGACTACATGTCTCTGAGCTAAGCATTTTATGGGCACTGGGATTGATGAGAACAAAGCTTTCACGTGCATACACACCTCTGAACATCTGGTGAAACTGCAGATCCTGATTGGGTAACTCTGAGGCAGCAACTCAGATTCTGCTTTTCTTCATTTCTGTTTTTTCTTCTCTTTTTCCTTCTTCCTTCTTTCCTTCCTTCCTTCCATCCTTCCTTCCTTCCTTCCTTCCTTCCTTCTTTCTTTCTTTCTTTCTTTCAGACAGAGTCTTACTCTGTTGCTGTGGCATCGTCCTAGCTCACAGCAACGTCATTCTCCTTGGTTCAAGAGATCCTCCTGCCTCAGCCTCCTGAGTAGCTGAGACTACAAGCATGTGCCACTGTGTTCATCTAATTTCTCTGTTGATAGTAGAGACAGGTTCTCATCCTTACTTAGGTTAGTCTCAAACTCCGGAGAGACTGCAGTTCTGATAGGCTTCCAAGTGATGTGGATGCTGCAGACCCAGGGCTCACACCTTAAGTAGCAAGGGGAGAAGGAACCTATTAGTAATCAGGATTCTCTGAAATTAAGAACTACCAATTTTAAATACTTGGTGCTAGGCAACTTGTGCTACCATTTTACACATGTTATTTTGTTTAAAGTTGTTTAATAAGTAAATTTGAAAATACCTAGAATGGATTATAACAGATATGGGAAGCAGGGAGATCTGTCAAGGGCTATGAAAACAATCTAGGTAGCAGATACTAAAGATCTGGTCCAGAGGCAGTGAGTATTGAGAGAAGGAGATAGATGTAGGGAACTGCAGAGATAATAACTGAAGTTCTTGCAACAGATTCAATATGATGGGCTGGAGGAAGGAACTGTTAAGAGATGTTTATGAGAGTGATGGAGAAGATTGATAACAGAAAAACTCAGAGAAGTGTCTTATTTGAAGGGGAAGATAATGAGTTGAGTTTTAGGCTCGGTGCCTGTGGCTCAACAAGCTAAGGCACCAGCCACGTACACCTGAGCTGGTGGATTTGAATCCAGCCCTGGCCCGCAAACAACAATGATGGCTGCAACCAAAAAATGGCCGGGCATTGTGGCAGGCACCTGCAGTGCCAGCTACTTGGGAGGCAGAGGCAAGAGACTCGCTTGAGCCCAGGAATTGGAGGTTGCTGTGAGCTGTGATGCCACAGCACTCTATCCAGGGTGACAGCTGTGGCTCTGTCTCAAAAAAAAAAAAAAAAAAAGAGTTGAGTTTTAGATAGAGGATACCTGCAAATATTTATTGTTTATTATATGCTAGGCATTGTTCTTAAAACTTTACCCACATTAACTCATTTAATTCTCATAACAACCTATAAGACAGGTATCATTATTAGCCCTATTTTATAAATGTGGAAATAGGCCCCAAATCACCCTACTAATATATGGTAGGGTTGTTGTTAGCTTCTTAATAACTCCCACCTGTGTATTAATTCTAAGCAATCCATACTCTTAATATTTATTTAATCATATTTTACAGGTCCTTGATCCTCCATTTATATATTTATTTAACAGGTATCTGTTGGGTTTCTCCTATGTACTAGGGTTGGTACAACATAGAGATCCAATGTTGAGCAAATACGGTCCCTATCCCCATGGAGCTTACATTTAATGGAAGAGGCAGGTGAGCATCCCATAAATATCTGATTTCAAACTGTTATGTTCCATGAGAGGACAGAATAGAGTGCCATAGGAAGAATATGATCTAGACTGTGGCTAAAAAGGGAAGTTTCCTTGAAGAAATACTTGATCTGAGATCTAAAGGATGAGTAGATCTTAACCAGACGGGGATGGAAAAACATGAATACAGACCCAAATGTCACTATTATTTCATTCCATCAGTTTCTCCCTTTCCCTACTTCCCCTCTACTCCTCTCCTTGGTCCCCCTTCCTCTTGCCTTCAGAGAGGTCTATGGCATGCGTAGCCAAAATACACAGGGATCCAACAGCATCTTTAGATGTTAACACCACACCCAGGTTAGGGGTATGATCTGTTGTCTGTTGGCTTGGTTCACTACTCTAACCCCAGTGCTATAGCATTACTTGCCATGGAATAGGCACTCAATAAATATTTGTTGAAAGAAGTGATTGATCAGTTACATAATTGGGTACATAGAAAGTAGGAGGGAGTTATAGGAAGGCTAGTTCATCTAAGGATGAGAAGACGCTTTCTAACAATTAGAGACATTCAGATTTGGAAGTCAGCCTGGTATAATAGAAATATGTCTGAACTTGGAGTGAAAGAAATTAGCCACTTGCTAATTTTGACTGTGGGTAAGTTAACCTTCTCAGTCTTACCTTCTTATCTATTAATTGAAGATCATCTTTGTTCTGTCTCATTTACAGGGTTGTTGTGAGAGTGAGATAAAATAATCTAAGTAAAAGAGCATAATAGAAAATGCTATCTAATATGTTTTTTATTATCAAAGTAAAATAGTTAACTCCCAATCTAGCTGGTGCCTGACACATTTTCTGTAGTAACTTGTGGAGATTCCTTACTCAGGTGCAACTTTGAACTAAATGACTTGAGTCTCTTCCAATTTATATATACAGTGATTATGATGTATAAATCTTTTACTTAACTCTTTCTGTAAATTGTATTTTAAAGTTTTGAATATTATAATGCCTGACTTAAAATACTGAAGTATTGGGTAAAAATTATGTAGCTCAACATGCAAGAAATACTGAGAAGCTTATTTTCTTTAATGGTGGACGAAGACCTTCAACTAAAATCTTCTGTGTATAATTCTCTAGGAAGGGAGGTAACCCAAATGTCTAATTCTCCCTGGAATTTATGAACTCTCTGTATATCAGCTCTGCAGCCATGTTTACCAAGCTGCAAGAAGAAAGGAGATCCCTTTAATGAAAATGTCAGTGATTGGGTTTTAAGGAATCAAATTACCCGGAAGTCCCAGACACTTAGTGACTCCCTAGTGATTTGAAAATCTTGCTAGCTGCTGGCAGTAGTTTGCGTGGAGACTGAATTTTATCTCAGCTCTTTTGAAAACGTAAAGAAGCTACAAATCCAGTGGCTGTTGAAAACAACAAAGAAGGGTTGAGGTGCCTTTGGCTTCTAACAGGAGTGTCTCTGAATTCCTCAAGGAATTCCAGGCCTAGAGTTGATCCAGCTGGCAGGAGGTATCGATCTCCACTTGAATTCACTGAATAAATAATGGTTGCCATAGTTATTGAGCAGTCACAACTGGTTGGAGAGCAGGGAAAACTCCATGGCACCTTCTGTGAGTTTGGCCATGAGAAAATCGGTTACAAGGTTCTGTAACCAGCCCCTCCCAAAATCCAGCCAACACACTGTTCACTTTCTTTATCCTAATAATGAATATGAAGTCTTGAATATTATGTAAGATATGAGATACTGAAAGGAAGGGAAAGCTTAAATCAATGGATTGGTATTCTATTCTGAGAAGAGCATTTCTCCCTCAGTTATAACTCTAATTGATATATCTCAGTATTAATAAATTTAGTATTAGCAAGTTGATATTTGGTCATGTTAAACTGGTAGAGGGCTTCACAAAGGACCCAATCTACCTTGCACTATTTTAACCTTATTATGCAAACAGCACTAACCTGGAAGTTTTAAAGGACAAAAGTTATCCAAAAACCCCATAAGTACTTTCACCTTTTGTTTCCTTTAACCCTTCTTTATATGCAGAAATAATTTTTGAATAGATGTAATCACATCTCAGGTATGATTTAATATTCTCCTCCTTATTTAATGTTGTAAGTATTTTCCATGTTGCTCTACAGCCTTTATGTTTGTCCTTTTTGATATGTAAGAACCTTCCACTAAGATGTACCATCCCTTACTTAAATGTTGCCCTAGTCTTCAACTCTTTACCTTTTTCTAATTTTTGTTTGTTTGTTTTTGTTTTGAGTGGGATTTTTTTGGGGGGGGGAAGTAATATACCAAATGTCTCCATGTGTACAGTTTTATTCTTCTGTTAAATTTTTCCTTTGGATAAATTCCCAAGAGTGGGATTACTTGTCAGAGGCTATGAATGTTTTATAGCTCTTGAAATTTACTGCCAAATTTGCAGCCTGCTTTTTTGCTTTTGGGGGAAAAATAAAACATTAGGTGAAACACCAGTGCAGGCAGAATTTCTCTTAAAGTTCACTCTTGGGTGCATCTTCTGAGACTAAAACACAGGGACTATGTATTTAGTAAAGATAAGCCCTAGGAGACAGGTGTGCACCTGTGCTGATTAGCTAATAGTTTCCTGGGGAAAGCAAAAACATACACTGCAAAGCTTGGGAATTAGGAGCCTCTCCTGCCTTTTGTTAGACATGGTAGTTACCGAGCACTACCAAGTATCAGGCATTGTCCTCAGCCTGACCATCCATGAGTGCAGTGCTCTACAGTTGGCAGAACCATTTTTCATAACATGTCTTGGTTTAGCCTCGCAACGTCCCATGGAAATGGGTGTTATTATAATCATGCTTTTTATATTAATTTGTTGGATAATATTGAAGATAGGAATAATACAACAAAGAAGTGTGTATCTGCCCCCTAGTAATCCCCATTTTCCTATGAAAACACTGAACCTTAGAGATACTAGAGTACCTGGTTAGTAAGTGACAGAACCAGAACTGGAACTCTTAACTCCAAGTCTAGTGCCCTTTTCCCTAAAGACTGTTAACATTGAGATGAGATGCCTGCAAGTTGCAATCCACTGAGATGCTGCTGGCAATTTTCATGGTCGTACTATAATATAATTATAAGAGAGCTGAGCCAAATGGGACCTTAGAGGTCATTAGATCCAACCTCCTCTTTTACAGAGCCCTAGAGAGAACTTGCTGAAGTTCTTATACAATAAGCTGAACTGAGGACAATATAGATTTCTTGGATCCCAGGCCTCTTTTATTTGGGACAAGAAAAGAGAAAAATGTCTGGATAATTTTTTTGCTTCCTTGATTGTCTTTTGCTTCAAGGAAATAACTTATCTAACAAAAATATCCTCAACTAAAAAGAATAAATTTAATAAAAATTAGAAACAAATGCTTGATTTCTCATTAGAAGGATGTCTTCCATCTCTCAAGAGTCATGATTTTGCACGTAAATGCACTGCCAGGGGAAAACTTTGAAATAACCAGGCCAACCTTTTCTCTTAGAAAAGAGGTTCGAATAGCTAAATGCTGAGGAAAAGCAAAGTGATTTGTACGGGAGGTCAGGTCTCCTTATGGGGAGATGCACCGTTGCCCTGAAACAAGAGGCCAGAATCTGCCTCAGAGGACTGGATTCAATTCCAACTCTACTTTGGAGACAAGGTCTCCCTCTGTTGCCCAGACTATAGTGTAGTAGTACAGTTATAGGTCACTGCAAACTTGAACTCCCAAGTTTAAGTGATCTTCCCTCCTCAGCCTCCAGAGTAGCTAGAACAAAAGGCATGCGGTACTATGCCTGGCTAATTTTAAATTTTTTTTCTAGAGATGGGGTCTCTCTATGTTGCCCAGTTGCTCCTGGCCTTAAGCAACACCTCCTTCCTGCCTTGTTCTCCCAAAGTGCTGGGATTATAGACATGAGCCACTGGGCCAGCCCAAATACCAGCTTTTAGCAGCTGTATGATTTTGGGGAAAATCATTTATCCTTACACATAAAATAGTTCATAATATTTAACATGGGGATCATTTTACATATTGTTTTATAAAATACAAGCTACTGGTATTTATTCCTTTGTATGTTATAAAATGCCTGCTCCACATCTTCTGGGCCTCCTCCCCTTCTCTTTGGCGTTTCCATCTCTATAGCAGGAGGACGTGGAGTTTGTACAGAGTGCCAGGTGTAGTCAATAGGTGTTTCAAAGGAGGGGGAACACGGAAAGGATAAGCTGGATTCTCCTCAATGCTGGTTAGCATGAAAACACAAGAATGCACTTTATATTGGTTCTTGCCAGGCAGCCCTTGCATTAGCAGATAGAACTTCTAGCCTCCTCCTCAAGTGAGTCTATCAAGACGGGAACCTTAATTCAGTTGCTTGGATGTGTTTCCATATCACTCTGAAAATGAGTTGCCTTCCAACAGGGCTTTGGTGAGGACTTAGTAGGATAATAGGCACAAAATAATAACCACTCTGCCATTCGTTCAGTGCAGCTAGGTGACAGGAACTGTGCTTTCTCTTGTGTTATCTACCTAAGTTGGTCCTCCCAGAAACCCTGAACAAGGTATGATCATTCTCTTTATCTCAAAGGAAATTGGGGCTCAGAGGTTAAGAGACTTAACTCAGGGGCACATAGCAAGTGAGTGGCAGAACTGGGATCTAAACCCTGGTGTTGTTTGATACCGGCAGCCGTGAACTGTCTCTAAGAGGGAGAGCACTTGGTTGTTGTTGTTGTTGTTGTTTTGAGACAGAGTCTCACTTTGTCACCTTTGGTAGGATGCTATGGCATCATAGCTCACAGCAGCCTCAAACCCTTGGACTCAAGTAATTCTCTTGCCTCAGCCTCCTGACTAGCTGAGACTAGAGGCACCTGCCGTAACACCCAGCTAGTTTTAGAGACAGGGTATCACTCTGGTTGAGGCTGGTCTTGAACTCCTGACCTCAAGCAATCCACTCACAATCACCCTCCCAGAGTGCTAGGATTATAGGTGTGAGCCACAGCACCCAGCCTAGGGAGGGCACTTTGATTGTAAAATGACATCCTAACTGGCAGAACAGGACATAAACTTCAACTAGGGGTTCAAAGTGTCTTGAAGTGTGTATGCCTCCTAAACTCGCCCTTTTCTATCTCTCTGCAGAACGACATGGGTTAAAAGAACCAAAGAGAGTGGAGGAGCTATGCAACAAGATCACAAGCAGCTTAAAAGACCATCAGAATAAGGGACAAGCTCTGGAGCCCACCGAGCCCAAGGTCCTAGGTGCCCTGGTGGAACTGAGGAAGATCTGCACCCTGGGCCTCCAGCGCATCTTCTACCTGAAGCTGGAAGACTTGGTGTCTCCGCCTTCCATCATTGACAAGCTCTTCCTAGACACCCTACCCTTCTAGCCAGGAGCAGCTCAGACAGGGAGCCCCTCATCTGCTAGCACCTGCTTGCCAAGCAGCTAAAGGAGGGGTCTGGACACCTAACATTTCTTGTCCTCCCTTAAGAGGAAAAGCAACTCCTGTAGAAAGTGAAGACTTTTTTTTCTGGCTCTTTTCCTTACAACCTAAAGCCAGAAATCTTTGCGGAGTATTGTGTTGGGGTTGTGTTTTATATTTAGCTTCTGGGGGTGTGGGGTGGTAGGGAGGTATAGTTCATGAGGGTTTTCTAATAAATTGCTAACAAAGCACTTTTGGACAATGCTATCCCAGCAGGAAAAAAAAAAAAAAAAAGATGATTTAACTGTTTTAAAAGTCTTTCTGGGGAATACAATTATAGTTGCTTTGTATTTAAAAACAAGAACAGCCAAGGGTTGTTCGCCAGGATGGGATGTGTCTTAAGATTGATCCCCTTAAAATATGCTTCCTGTATCAAAGGTACATATGTGGTGCAAACAAGGCAGAAATTCCCTTTTCTTAATTTCTCTCTTCCTTTATTTTAATAAATGGCAAAAGATGGAGGGTTACCTACAAATCAGACATAGCAAAACAATAATGGCCGTTCGCTTCCATATACAAGTGCAATTTTTAAAAGTGTTGTCTTAGTCTTGTTTATTAACTCCTTTATTTTATATGGAAATAAAAAGGAGGCAGTCATGTTACAATATGGACACTTGCTAATTTTCCTAGCAGAAGCTTGGTCACCTGCCCTGTAGAACTCTTCTGAGCTATGTATGGCCTATCCAAGACTTTCAGGCCATTCTTGATGGAACCAGATCCCTGCCTTGACTGTCCAGCAGTCCTGAAGGGGGATCAGATTGATAAATGGATTAAATAGAACCGTTTTGGTTGTATTCTATCAACCCCACCAAGAGTCCCCTGAACTTGCTTCAGTTGCAGCAACTGACTGATAAATTCTTTCAGAAGCCCCAGGAATGTTTGGTAAGTCAGTCAAGTATTTGATTCTAAGATGAGAACATGCAAATACATAGGAACTGGGTCATACAGGGTAAGCACCAGGGATAGTAAGGATTTTTCTATATATAATTTTAATTTTTGTTATTGGTTAAAGAGACAATTCTGGAAAGTAAGTCTTTTAAAAAATAGTATGAATGTGAGTACTAGAAAGGATTAGTGGGCTGCGTTTCAACATTCCGTGTTCGTACTCCCTTTTGTATGTTTATACTGTTGATGCCATAAATGATGAAATGATTTGTTGCATAGTGTCCTTATTTGTATAAACATTTGTATGCACGTTATATTGTAATAGCTTTGCCTGTATTTATTGCAAGACCACCAGCTCCTGGAAGCTGAATTACAGAGTAATTAAATGGGGTGTTCACAGTGACTTGGATACACCAATTAGAAGTTAAATAAACATATATATATATATAAATATAGCAGGTTACATATATATTTATAAGGTGTCTTTTTATTAACCATTTGTACAATAAATGTCACTTCCCATGCCGTTATTTTATGGTTCATTTGCAGTGACTTTTAAGGCAGTACTGTTTAGCACTTTGATATTAAAATTTTGCTTATGTTTTGCTAAATTCGAATAATGTTTGAAGATTTTTAGGTCTAAAAGTCTTTATATTATATACTCTGTATCAAGTCAAAATATCTTTGGACATTTTGCTAAGAAACAAACTTTGAATGTCAAACTGATGCCACAGTAGTTTTTGTTAGCTTTAAATCATTTTTGCTTTAGTCTTTTTAAAGGAAAAATAACAAAATATGCTGTTTATATTCTCATTAAATTATACAATCAAACAAATGCCAAATGATTTGCCTAATTGCTGCAAAGTATAATCCAGATAGGAAATCATATACTTTTTTCTCCAGGAGTCATTCTGATATTTGATCATGTATTATGTTTGTGTGAGCTTTTATGAAAGATGATTATTTTTGTATCAAGATGATAGGACCTGGAATGTCAGGATTTTGAAATGTTAGACTTTGAAGGGGCCTGACTTGTCAAGTATTTGGACCTCTTGAAATTCATAAAAGAGAAAAGGAGGACCTATTGAAGGGTAAAGAGTTATTCAAGGTGAAACAGCTAGTAACAGAATCAAAACTAAGACCTAATTCACCTTTCCATAGTCTTTTTTCCCCTCAACTTACTGCATCTGTAGGGAATCAGGCTTTTAACCATAACCACTAATATTTACATTTTACCTGAAGATAACCATGAGTAAAGTTGTACTCTTGCATTAATTTTTTTGAGCTTATATGCAAACATAATAAACATTATTAAATATCAGGAAAGCTAACATTTCATGCAAGATAGCTTCAGACCAAATTCAAATTGAATTTGAATAAATTAGAGATAACCACGCATACAAAACCTTCTTGTGCCCCATTAGTACTTGGAAAGTTAATCTTTGTTTTTGTCATGTCTGTAAAGGAAGAGTAACACAAAAGAAAACAAAGCAGAGCCCTAGAGAAATGCTGTTACTTTTCATTTTTACATTCCTAAGATTTAAGGAAAAGACTTTTTAGCCATCACATCTATTGGTTGGAAGGAATGAAGAAGCTTTTTTAGTGACAGATACAGACACTAGTCCTGAAAATAAAGATTATAGTATGTTCTTCTGTCTTCCATAGTTATTACAACTATGAGAGCCTCCCAAGTCATCTATCAATTCAACTCTTGTTTTTGTCTTAATGTTGCACATAAGTTTATACCGAGTGGATGACCACACTAGTTCGGAAGAGGACAACAAGTATATTAAAGCAGGTAATTCTTCCCCTTGCTGGAGAGCTCTCTCAGTGTGAACATGCCTTCTGTGGCAGAAATCAGGAATCCACCAGCTGTTAATGGAGAGTGCCTTGCTTTTATTTCAGACAGCAGAGTTTTCCCAAGTTTCTCTGCTCCTCTAACAGCATTGCTCTTTAGTGTGTGTTAACTTGTGGTTTGAAAGAAATGCTCTTGTACATTAACAATGTAAATTTAAATGATTAAATTAAATTACATTTTATCAGTGGCTATTTGTGTGTTGAATAAGCATGCTTCATTTAACAATTTCCTCTTAATTATTATATAATAGTATTTGCTGTGGACGGCTTAAACATATCCCCAAATTGATTTTTTTTAAAGGCTTAGTAATGCTGAAAAATTAATAGGCATTCTGAATTGGAAATATATTAAACCTCACTGATTGGAAAGAAGGACATTCTAAATTCAATAATCATTTATTGACTACTTCCTGGGAGCAGAACGCTGCTGGGTGCTTTGAGGATGCAATCATGCACATTGTATGAAACTCCATTTTTTTTCAACTGTATATAACTTAAATGAAGCTATCAGTGTGGTTCCTAAAAGTATTCTTTAGAGGTATGAAGGATTCATTTTTAAATCAAGATGATAGGATATTGGTTGGTTGTGAACTAAAATTTCCAAATGTCAGAGGTAGACTGATAAAAGATTGATCAGTGTTCTCTGCCTTTTTGTGGAAACCATTACTACCACATTGCTTAGAAACCCCTTCTTCCCAGGTAATGCAAATGCACCTAGTACTCAAGTCACATTTGACTTCTGCAATTAGGAGATATACAAGATACAATATATAAAATAATAAATGTGACCAGTATGTTTTGAATATCACAATTTCAATATAGCTTTTTTTCCTTTTCTTAAAATGAGTACACATTTGGGGGGGCACCTTCTGTATATATAGGTGCTTGGCCCAAAAGAAAAAAATAAGAGGAGAAGATTAATGCCCTTCTCTAAGGATAATAGGTACTACCGTCTGTTTTAGATGAGGAGGCAGCAGGGAGTTCAGGGCTAAATAAGGGGCACTTGTCTGTAGTTTAATTTCTACAACTTTATGCAATGAAATACAAAGATAAATGCAAGAAGCTAATCATTCCACTGTGGGCAGTATAGTGATAATTTTATCTCTAAAAAAAAAATAAGAAAACTCTTATTCTGGGCATGGTGGCACAGATGTAGTCCCAGCTGCTCAGGAGGCTGAGGTGAGAGGGTTGCCTGAGCCCAGAAGTTGGAGGCTGCAGTGAGCACTGATCATGCCACAGCTGGCAATAGAGTGAAATCTTGTTTGTTTGTTTTCTTTTTAAAGGGAGGAGAGAGGGATAATTGTTGACTTTTTAAATTGTAAAATACACATAACATAAAATTTGCCATTTTAACCATTTTTAAGTGTACATGTCGGAAGCATTGTGTGAAATCAATCTCTAGAACTCTTTTCCATCTTGTAAAACTGAAACTCTGTATCCATTGAACAACTTCTCATTCTCCCCTTCACCTGGCAACCATCATTCCACCTTATGTCTCTATGAATTTGACTATTCATAAAAGTGAAATCACGGAGTATTTGTATTTTTGTGACTGGCTTATTCCACTTTGCATAATGTTCTCAGGTCCATCCATGGCAAAGCATATGTTAGAATCTCCTTCCATTTTAAGGCTGAAAATAGTCCATCACGTGTATATACTACATTTTTGTCATCTATCCATCCACCGGTGAACATTTGGATTGCTTCCACCTCATGCCTATTGTGAGTAATACTGCCAAGAGCATGGATATGCATATATCTCTTTGAGACTCTGCTTTGCATTCTTTTGGCTAATTGTTGACTTTTCAGCTTAAGTACGATTTAAGTGATTTCCAAGGATAATCTTGATGATATGTGGTTTTGGTTTTTTGCCTTAGGCACTGATTTCAGAGCCTCCCCATTTCTTACTCTTCTGGAGGCACCTGAGATTGCTCTGTGAGCAAGGCTGTTTATAACCTTATACCTTTGTTCCAGGGCAAGGCTGAAGGTGAAAGGACTAAAATCTAAGAGGCTTAAATGGGCCATCACTCTCAACCGAACACTCTTCTTTGAAAAGGCTCATCTTTTACCCAACCCATTGAAAATCCTACCTTGTTTCAAAGAGGGATTTTGCACCTCCTATTAGGTAACATCCCTCACCATGAACAAAATTCTTCAAGAAATCCTTCGGAAAATTCTTCCTCAGAGCTGTACTTTGACATTGACTAAGCAATGCTTTTATTTGTGTATTCTCTTTGGCTTGTGTTGCAAGCACACTGTCCTTCCTGTTCTGTTCTTTTCTCTCTCTCAGATGCGTTTCGTGGCTTCATCAGTGAGCCGGGGGATCATCAGCCCCGTTCTCTATGATGCTGGCCATTCACATACTGAGCCTCTAAGGGTACTTGATTCAAGAGGAAAAGAAGAGAGATCGAACATTTATTAAGCATCTGTGATGTGTGCCAGATACTCTAGTAAACCCATTCATCCATAATCTCACTGTTTACTCTTTCTAAGAACACACTGATATGCCCAGTCTGAAAATGCAGAAAGAGACAGGGAGAGGATAAATACCTAGCAGTAGGACCCCAGGGCTGGGGATTTGAACACAAATATGGTTCTACTACCTTCAACTGCCTTCATGAAGCTATCATGAAGCTTCTTCCCAGAACACCAGGATCATTTAGCCTCAGTTCCTTGCTCATGAATTTGATCATATATCATGTATGTATTCCTAAACAATTTATTATTGCCCAGGGAGTGGCTGGATGCAAGGAAATTTCAACTTGGAAAGAGTCAAGGGTAGTACCATGAGAGGTAATACTTGAGGATAGCTTATGTATTTAGGCTTACTCTTTTAATATGCCTAATTTGTATTTTAATGTATATTAACTGGGGTCTCTTTTACTTAGTACCCAGAAGGGATTATTTTGAACTCTCTATTTCATAGAGAAGTCCAAAGACCAACACAAAATACCTGTAAATTCTCTTAATCTTTATATGATCTCTCACTTCAGGCTCCTACTGTTGTCTCATTAGCTGTCAGTGATCTTCTTGCTCTGCTGCTACTGTCATTTCTGCTTCTAGTGTTACTCTAGAACAGTGGTTCTCAACCTTCCTAATGCTGCAAGCCTTTGCTATAGTTCCTACAGGCCATGACCCACAGGTTGAGAACTGCTGCTCTAGAAGTAGAACTCAGAACTTTCCCATAATTTTGACCCCCAAATCATGAATAGATAAGACTCTTCTAGATTTTAGAAATGTATCTTAAGTTACAGCTTGTGACTTTTGCCCCTTCTTCACGCATCTCCATCCTTCCTTCTGGAATGTGGGTACCATCTTAGACTATGCAGATAAGGGGACCTCCTAAGAATTGTAGCGAAGAAAGTTGGAAGGGATTAGGTCCATGAGAACTACCCTATCAGTCCTGAATTGCTCGTAATTAGGCTTTTCATGAGAGAGAAATAAACCCCTCGCTGAAGCACTATTTTGATTTTTTTCAGTACTCAAAGCTACACTATCTCCCAACTAAGACCCACAGGATGAAAGCAGTATGGCTCATCTGCAGCACAGGTAGAAAAAGAGTCAGGAGTATTAAGGATAATGTCTTACTGTGAATCACTTATGTTTTGGGGCTACCAAAAAAAAGCCAAAGACATCTTAGCTTACAATTCCTTGCTTCTTTATTCACTCCTTGATCTGTTTAACATTGAACTAGGCCCTCTGTTTCTGCTTCTTCATAACCTCATAGATCTGATGATGCCTGCCTTTTTAAGGTTATTTTCTAATTTTTCTCATGCTATCTTCTAATTTCACTGTTATTCCTAACTACCCCATCCAACATTTTCCAATTTCTATTCTTAAGAAAGAAAATCGGATTAATCTATCAATAGCTCAATGTTTCATGTTAGGCCATATTATAGACTCCTGGACAATCTGTAGTCTAGGTGTCATTTTTTTTTTTTTTTTTTGAGACAGAGTCTCACAAAGTCACCCATGGTAGAGTGCTGTGGTGTCACAGCTCATAGCAACCTCAAACTTTTGGGCTGAAGCGAGTCTCTTGCTTCAGCCTCCCAGTAGCTGGACTACAGGCATTCGCCACAACATCCAGATTTTTTTTGTATTGTTGTCACTGTTGTTTAAGTGGGCCCTGGACAGGTTCAAACCCACCAGCCCCAATGCATGAGGCTAGTGCCCTAACCACTGAGCTACAGGCGCCAAAGCTAGTGTAGGTGTCTTTGGGTTATCTCTGATCCAGTCAGCTAAGGTTGAGGAGGAACACATGCTGACCCTTCATAAAACATTGTGGCTTGAAAGGTTTTAGCGGGAGGGGCTGCGAATATAAGGGCACCGTGACTATTACGTCTAGCATAGTAGGAAGCTTGAAACTTGCCTCATTGGGCCAGCTGTGAAAGGCATGTCAGATAGAATCTTTTCTTCTTGATTGCCTTAGTGTCTAGCACAATGCCTGGTTCTAGGTCTAGAAACTCTTAGAAAACACTGAGAGGAAATTCAAGTTAGATAGTCATTGCTGGGGGTAGGAGCTGGTAAAACATGTCAAATTCCCAGAAGATAGACTATGTCATGATTTCCAAAGTTGGTATCCAGAGCCAAAGTGTCTGGTTTCATCTTTTCTTAACTTTAATGAGAGAGAGAGAGTGGAGAGAGAGAGAAAGCAACACAACCCCAAGGAAGGTTTGTTTTTTCCTTTCTTTTAGAAAGCAGCTGTCAGTTTAACTTATCCCAAAATACTGTCAGTGATGAGCATGACTGAAAATGCGTTTTATCTGTAATTAGAGAGATTACATTAAACACTATTATTTGCAGACACACATTGAATTAACCCTAATCGAGGCTAGCAAATAGTAGAGCCTGCCTATTTCTCACCTCAAAATTTTTAGAAAATTGTGACAGTTGACACACAAGGGACAATGCTGATGAGATTTCTTTCCATCAAATGCCAGACAGTAATTGTAATTGCCTTTAAAAATGTTTTAAGCAGTTTTGTTTGTAAATCAGAAGTTGCCCCAAATCATGCTGATAATTTCTAAACATGGGGGTTGTTGACTGTGCATTCTGATATGAGTTTAATGAATTGATTTTCTGAGGAATTTAACATTGCATCTGTTTTCAGGTGTACTTAATTCACTCTGATTAATGTGATTAGCATGGAGATCAGTGGATTACACGTGATGCCCTTTATTTATTCACTTATTTTTAATCTGCCATACTGTCCCCTGGGAAATGATATAAGTGGTGATTTTGTGGGGAAACATCTTGCTGTTGGTTCTGATCATTTTGGATCTCTCCAAAGCAGAATCCTGGTAGGAATTCACTGATTATTCACAGCCTGCAGCAATGTACTTTTGTTTGAGGGACTTATTAAACTTTACACAGTCCTTGCCTTGAATGATCTTAGAATCCAGAGGAAAAGATGAAATAAACATTCCAATGCAAGTTGCTTGCAGAAAAGAGTGACTGTCTTAGGATTTTTCATTCTCTGAGTATTCCTCTCTTACCCAAATAATGCTATTAGGGAATGTCTATTGCTCTTCTCTCCACTAATGCTTCCCACTATCCTGAGCAGTCTTATTCATGGCTTAACTACCACCCTCACAATTCCATCTCCAATTCAGTCCTTTTTCCTGAGCTCCAAACCTGGAGGCTCCAGATGCCCCCCCCACACACACAGCTTCATCTGAATACCCAACCTAAAGGTACTTCAAGTTCAACACACCAGACCCAAATTACTTATTCCCTGTGGTCCTCAAACTTTAATGTTCATCTTTAATTTTCATTGGAACCATCTGGAAAGCTTATTAAAACAATTCTTGATACTAATGTCAAGAGATTCTGATTCATTGCTCTGGATTGGTTCAGGGTGGGATCCATGAATTTGCATTTCTAACAAGCTCACAGGTGAAACTCATACTGTTTGGCCAGGGATCACATTTTAAGAAGCCTCTGCCCTAGAGAATGAAAAGAGTGCAGACACTTTTCCATGAGCCACCAAATCACTACTGTGTGAATAATTATTGCTGGAGAAGGAAGGCTCAGGAAGCAAATCTCTGAGTAGGGCATCTCTGCATCTGCCAGAGACAATATGAATAAATGAAACAGCATGTGATTTAATTAGTCCTTCATTCATCACCTGAGTCCTGAATACTTACCCTCTCCTGGGCACAACGCAAAACACTGAGCTATACTATGAGATACATAGCTAGGTAAAACCCTGACACAATCCATGTTTACAATCTGGTTTTAACAGGTAAGCTCAGGCAATTGATTCACTGAGCCTCTGCTGTCTCATCTGTAAAATCAGGACAATAATGCCACTGTATACAGGCCTTCTGAGAGATATCAGATAGAAGACTATATTAACGGCCTAGTTCAGTGCCTGGCACATTGATTCTCAATAAGGAAAGGTAATAAATGGCAATTAGTTTCTATAATTTTTATGTTAGGATTTCCTCTCTAAAGTGCTATGCAAATGCTAGTTATTGTTATTTTTAGCATTGTAACACATACTCCCTTGCTAGTTTAGCCAGGGAGTTAACTAGGTTTAAATAATGTGATAAGGGAGACTTCAAACAACTGAAAACATGCTGGAACTTTGTAGAACCCAGAGTTTCTTTCATTCTCTAAGATTATTGGGATTTGGGAGTTAATAACAGTTTCCAAACTTCCCTCCAAAAAGACTTTTCCCAAATTGGTAGACTGTTTGATTAACTGCAAATCTTCCAGATAAATTGGATTTGGCTCAGAAGCCAAGATGATTGGCAAAATCTGATCCTCCCTCTTACTGGATTCAAAGATTTCAAGTGTCTCCTCTGAAAAGAAACACATATGGACATAAAAAGAAAATCCTATTTGTTACTGCAAGTGAATGCGGTACAGGCAATACAGGGAATGTTACGAAGTCTTTGAAAATGATATTAATTTGAATTTATTGACATAGAAACTGACAGGGAGTATATTATACAGCAGTATGTATAACATTTTTTGATTAAAGAAAGAGTATAGGATGATTTATTTATGTACGTATGTAGAAAAAAATCAGGATATCCACCAATTGTTAACAGTATTTCTCTGTGAAATAATTATGATTACTTTCCAAAGATTAATCTGTATTTTCTAGATTGTAATGGTATATATAATTGGTATAATAGGCATTTAAAAAGAGAAAGACAGAGCGAGTTCACAAACCCTATGATAGTTTGGATATTTGTCACTTCCAGATCTTAGGCTGAAATTTGATCCTCAATGTTGGACATGGGGCCTGGTGGGAGGTGTTCTGGGTCCAGGTTGCACATTCCTCATGAATGGCTTGGTCCCCACAGTAATGAGTGAGTTCTCACTTTATCGTTTGCAGAACTGATTTTGTTAAAAATATCCTGGCGCTGCCTCCTCTTCTCTCTCATGTTCCCTCTCTCACCATGTGACATGCCTGCTTTCCTTTGCCTTTGACCTTAAGTGGAAACAGTCTGAGTCCCTGGACAGAAGCAAATCCCAAGGCCATGCTTCTTGTACAGGCTGTAGAACTGGGAGCCAAACAAACCTCTTTTCTTTAAAAATTACCCAACCTAAGACATCCCTTTATACCAGTGTTTCTCACCCTGTGGGTTGCAGCCCCTTTGTTCAATTTGTAACAAGGTGGCAATTAGGAAGGTTGAGAACCACTACTTTACACCAATGCAAATGACTAAGACAGGCACTCTAGGAGGAACTCAGAGACCAGGGAAGCCCTCAGCAATGCCAATGAATCTTGGCTACATGTTAATATCAACTGAGGAGCTTTTAAAATTTCTAAATGGAAACCTGTCCCCACCCCAATTAAATGAAAATCTCTAGGGCTGGAACCCAGGCTTTAGTGTTTTTTTATAGTTCCTCGAGGTTTTCAGCGTAAGCCAGGCTGAGAACCGCTGCCTCAGGAGACGGTCCCCTGCATTTACTTGTTCTTGGTAGGTCCCCTTGGGTCCCCACAACCAATTAGCCCCAAGAGAGACATCCGTGTTCCCTGGCTCTCAATATCAGCAGTTTTACTCAGTTTTCAGAATAATTCTGAAGTGGATCAGAGCTAAAAATTACTTAGGCCCCTGGACAAACATAGGGATAAAAAGATAGAAAGAAGATAGTGAATTAAGAGTACCTGGGCTTCCTGACGAGTTCTGCCATCTAATATTTGCGTGCTCTTTGGACAAGTTACTTTTCTCTGACCCTCAGATTCCTCATAGCTCACTCAGTTTCTCTGGGTTGCTTATTAGAATTAAGTGAATAAAAACACACGAAGGGAATTTTGTAAAATGAAAATTACTGCATAAACATTTTTATTACTGTATTTTGTAACTAATAATATGAAGAATATGCCTAGGGAAAGATGGTATTGTTGGGTTTTGAGGCGGCCACCTGTCTCTTAGGGTTTTAGGCAGGGTTTTAGGCAGCTGCCTGTATCCTCAGTTCTTGGTGTGATCTTGGCTGAAAAATAACCAGACCCACCACAACATGACAAATGTGAAACAAAGTTTACTGAGAAAGATGGGTTTACAGAGTAAGAGCAAGATACGGGCTTACAGACCAAGATATATTTGCCACAGATAGCAACTGGACCCCCACTGTTACCACAAAGGAAAGGTTTTGAAAATGGCAGAGGGTCTCTTGTACCCAGGGTAGCCTGGGTTTGGGCTACCTTTTAGTTTAGAGGTCACTTTGGAACCAGAGTCTTACTACACATGAGCCTCCATGAAAGCCCATTGGTGGGGGTGTGGACTGGACCCCACAATGTAGATTTAAGGCAATGACATGATAATTAGCCTTAATACTGTTCTAGGTCACCTTCAAGACTCTGTTGTACCTGTTGTTAGGCCTCTGGGCTAGCTACATTCTTCTTGCAGTTGGCAAGTTAAGTTCTGATCGGTAGATTGGGAGGGTGTTCCTTTTTCCCCAGGTATGAGCAATTACTACAGATAGGATTAAGGTGGGCAGCACCAAGATGGGTGCCTGGGGGCCTTTCCCCATCCCACCCCACTTCCTTTTCTTCCTTCCCCAGGAGAGCAGGATTTCTATCTATCTTCCAACCTAACAGTATCTACGGACAAAGACCCGAGAAAGGTTGACTTAGTCTCCTAGAAGGCCTAGGCCTTCAAATGGACAAGGAGACCTAAGTTCAAAAAGAATTTAATAAGGGGCCAAATCCATGGGCTGAAACTAAAAGCAACTTGACAGGCCAAACATGAAACATTTCTTTCTCAGAAATCTAGAGAGGAGACTCTGAGAAAGATCTTCTCTTTGCTTTTCTGATAGCTTCCAGGAATTTATCCCAAAGTAGTATGTCCCAGAATAAATAGGTTTTCTTCTCATAATTAAGCCAGAGGTTCTGGGAATGGGCCAAGCATAAGGCTGAATTCATTGCTAAGATTGCTTGCAATTTAATTCAGGTCTCAAGGAAGTGGTTCCTATGTGTCACTGGAAAAGAATCCTTGCATCTAGACAACAGCCTACATATGTCTTTAGATTGATCTGAAATGGGATTTTTTTTTTCTACCTCTGTATTTATTCCCTGAAAATAATAAGCCCTGGAAGGAACTTGGCTACAACATGGTCTATGGAGGAGCACAGCATAGTGGACATCATTTAACCTAAGCAGTGACCGAAGCAAGTTGAGCACCCTTAACAATAGAGACCATAACTTTCCCATCTTTGTATCCCCTGAGTGTTACATAGTGCTGGACCCAGGAAACTTACATAGTAAGTCAATGCTGAGGAAGCTTCTCCTGCAGGCATAGTTCTAGCACATGGTAGGAAACCAATACATAATTACAGATTGGACAGCATTGCCATCAGGTCTAACACACTGAAAAATGTCCATGGTTGAACAAGAGTGTTTTCTTTTTGTTCAGCTTAGCCCATTATTGGCTGTATCTTCTCCTACAAAATGCATTTATTTCCCACCTTAGAGTTAATCTTCGCCCACACTGAAGATAAACTGTAATGTTTATATGGTGCATTCAAACCATATTATATTATGCCTACACTGAAGATAAACCAAAATGTTTATGTAGTGTGTTCTAACTGTATTATATTATATTATATAATTGGATCTTCATGACTCCAAGAAGAATGACTACTGCATTCTTCTAGGCAAGAGATAAAGGAAACCTAAACAAGGAGAGTGAGAGGGAGCACAAGTGGGAAGCATTCAATCCTGGGTTCTGGTTTGGAAACCTGAGGGGATGATGGTACTATTCACTTCGATATGAAAGAGGTTTAGTTTTGAGGGGAAATATGATGAGTTTGCTTAGGGACATACTGAGTTGTAAGTGCCAGGTGTAGGTATTGAGTAGACCATTGGACATGCAGGTGTGAAACTCAGAGGAGATGTTTAGGTAGATATAATCTTGACAGCCATCAGCAAATAATAATATTAGACATCCAAAAAGAATGAGAACAGGGAGAAGAATAAGAATGGTTTTAGAGGGAAGGAGGCCAGTAACAGAGAACAGAGGAGAGATGGAAGACAAGCATAGAAAGCATAAAATAAGAGAAAATAATATGGAAGGGGACAAGAGGTTAGAGATATTTTTAAGACAGGAAAGACATGTTTAAATGCTAATGGTAGAGAAACAACAAGATGGACCCACTGGGCTTCTCCATATCCATCACCACATCTGACCATAACATCCTTTAGCGCATAATGATAACTGCTTTACTTTTGCCTTTCAAATCAAGCACAAGTTCTTCTCTTGGCCAACTCTAACTCAATATCCTACAAAAAATGGAATTCTAGGAAATGTAATTCTCTGTAGATCCACATTGACGTAGTGCAATCCACCATAATCCACCACTTGTCAACTTGGTATCCACACATAATTCATTAACCATATTTAATTTCCAAATTAAAAAAATAACAAAGCTATGCCTCTGCATAACCTGATTCAACTAATGGGTTTTGCTACTCATCTGGCACTAAACTGAGTCTTTTAAAGGCCATGGAAAAATTCTATTAGATCAGCTTTTTTCAGTTTATGGGAAGACTAGAACTATGCTCATTCTTTGTAAAATGAGTTCTTTGGTCAGAAGCAAGGCTATGTGGACTATCATGATGACAAATAAGATACTTCGTAAAATATGCTTCCTCTTCCGAGAAGAAATGGCTCAATCAACCTAAAATAGGTGGCCTGACAAATGCTTCCATATCTCCAGTTCATGGTGATCTTTGCTGTTGGCAGTTGGAGACTCAGCCATGGAGATAACCAGACTCACTTTAGTGACAGAAAATCCAAGTTACTGGATAACCTCTATCTCCACAGCTATGGCCACTTTATCTGTGAGTTCAGTGAGCAAAGATGAGAATGACTGGAGAAAGAAGTTGACGGACATTCACAAAACTGGGTATCTTGTCAACTTGATTGGTAAGATCCTTGTCTGGTAAGGTGGGTTTTTGATGAGATTTTACTTTAGATTTGAATATTGTCACATTCTGTGCTCGTTTAGAGATATATGTCTTCATCACCTCTTCCCCAGACCTCATCACCTCCAATTTTCCAATTGTCTTCTTTCCAAGTTCATGACCACTCAACCAAGCCATTAGTCATTGCTCATTAATTAATAGATCCACACTTTTGGCCATCTCTCCTTCCAGACAAATTAACTAACTATGTGTATTTTCCACTGGGGAGCTTTTCTTTCACTGCCACATTGGAATGAGGCTATAGTGCTATGGGCATCTGATTTCAACTTCTTCTAGCATTTTTGGAGAAACATCTATAAACTTGATCCCATTTTTTTCTTCTTCAATCAACTGTTCATAAAGAACACCTGATGAGGCCATAGGCACAATGCAGCATAACTAGGGTTAATGGGAATCTGAGCCACTTGCTGACGAAATTTGTCTTCAGGACCTGCTTGGGTCTGACTTTATGCATATCACTTCCACTTGATGATGAAGTGCTGCTGTGCACACAGAGCATTATAGCTGATTGGATCAGAATGCAGCTACTTTGCAATGGGCAGCTCAGGTTTCATGGGGGTAACTTGTTGGACCCTAGTCAAGTGCTTAGTCTCTACTGGACCCCCGCAGCAAGTCAGAAGCTACTTCTCAAAAGAAGAATAGTAATCAGGAGAGGATGACATAATTTTGCTCCAAAATCCCAAAAGGATTGAACTATGATTCTTTCACTAAGACTATATGTTCTGTAATGCATCTCTGTCAAGACACTCCAAGAACTGTTAGTTCTTTGGGGCCAAACAACTGCTTCAGGTGGTCTTTACTGCGGAGCATTGAGAAAAATGCATTTGTCACGTCAATAGCTGCCAGAGTATATGTTGTTTTGCTTCAGCCAAGAAACCACATTTGGAATGGCAGCAAGGTAAGCATTTAAGGAAAAGAGTTATTAGCAGAGTAGAGGAAAGCAAGGACAAGTTATAGCTTGCTAGGAAACTCTGTGTCTGTCCATCACCACATATGATTATAATGACCTTTAGAGAATAATGGCTGTTGTTCCACTTCCATTTTCAATATTTGTGCAAGTTCCTCTTTTGGACCAATTCTAACCCTGAATCATAGAGCAAATGGAGTACTAGAAAGTACCATTACCAGCTTAACTATGTTAACCCAGCATAATCCAATACACTGAGTTGTGTGTCTTATTACTGTTTATCTTTTAACATGTACATATACATTATGTTTATTTTGCATGTATGATTTAGTTCATAATTTTAAAACCAATTTGAAGTTGATATTTAGAAGCTCTTGCACTGGAGATGTTTGTAAAACAAATTATTTATGATTGGGAAAATTTGTGCAACGTATACCATACTCTTTCTTCTTCTAAGGAAAGGACTCCTTTTCTGACTGCTTAGATTGGTCTGAGAAGGCAAGTGGGAGAGGTAACTATGAGACCAGGGTGAGGTGATGATGATGATTTGGGATAAGAAATTTGAGTCTGGAGAACAACCCTGGAGAAGGGGAAAGATTTTTAAAGAGACAGGAAAGCTGCTGTCCACAATGGAAAATATTTAAGTGGGATTTTATTAAGTTTTGAAATATGATTTTGTAACATAAAACCTCTTCCTGTAGTCCCACAGGATTTTCAGTAAAATATCCATTTCTCATCCATGTGTGGAAGAGGTGGACTCAAGGGGGGGTGTCAAAGTATGGAATGCATTCTCAATAACAGACCTGGAGTAAGAGCTATGGAGGCTCCCAGGAAGCTTGCTACAGCCCAGTCACACTGGCAAATAAAACAATGCAGAACACTGTATTAAAGAGTGGTAAGCTTTTTCTGCCCTAAAAAGACACTTTGAAGCAGATTATCCTTTATTTCAGGGGGATAAAGCCCTGAATTGGCCCTTTACTTGCACAAACATAAGACAAGCTTCTGTGATGCAACCTAAATGCAGATATTTTAGCCTAAAAAGCTAAGTGACTGTGCTATGATATAAATTGTCCTGGCTAGGGTTTAGTAGCCAGAATTATTCATCTACAGATCCTGTTTCTTGTTTGGGAGAAATGCTTATTTTCTCTGTACAAAATTAAACTGGACGTTCTTCACCTAGAAGCAGTTGCTTATTCATGTAGAGATTTATGTGCCCTTCCATGAAGAAATGGGAAGCTATGAGGAAGAGAAAGGCAGGAGAGACATTTAAGTAAGATCTTCATCTAACCTGGGAACAGTGTTTTAAGTGAGTGGTCTTCCTCGATGCATTCTAGCTGTTTACTATCCTGTACATGTGTCATGTGGCTAAGAGCATGGACTCTGGAGACAGACCACTGCCATCTAAATTCCCCTTCACCGTTCCCAGGGTATATTGCCTTGGGCAAATTACCTAACTTTTCTGTTCCTTACTTTCCTCATTTTAAAATGGCTCATGCCCGTAATGAGCAAGACCCTGTCTCTACTAATAATAGAAAAACTAGCCAAGTGTAGTGGCCGGTGCCTATAGGCCCAGCTACTGGGGAGGCTAGAGGATCTCTTGAGCCCAAGAGTTTGAGGTTGCTGTGAGCTATAATGTCTACCCAGGGCAACAAAGAGAGACTCTATCTCAAAAAATTAAATAAAATAAAGTAAAATAAAATAACAAAATGGAAAGGAAGATAGTTTTAGGTTGTTGAAAGGATGGAAAAGAGTTTGGAGAAAGGCTTACATGTAGCACAATGCTTGGCAAATAGTAATATCTTAATGAATTTTAGATATTGCCTTGGAGTTAAGACTTTACAGCCTAGAAAATACTGATATTGGGTCATCGATGATATCATTGTCTTCTTGGAATCAGAAGGTAAGGCTACACTCCTGTGGGTAGGTTGGAGTCTCTCCAGAAGATGTGAAATTCCCACCGTCACTCATCCAGGGGCAGATGATGGAATGAAAAGCTAAGGCTGGTGCCTTTGGTTTGGATATGGTTTGTTCAGCCCCACCAAGTCTCATGTTGAAGTCTGATCCCCACTGTTGGAGGTGGGGCCTGGTGGGAAGTGTTTGGGTTGTGGAGGTGATCCAGAGAGGCTTGATGCCATGCTCAGGAGAGTGAGTGGGTGTTCGTTCTTATTTCCTGTGGAAAGTGGTTTTTGAAAGGAGTCTGGCACCTCTTCCCTTCTTGCTTCTTTCTTCTTGCCATGTGATGCCAGCTCCCCTTCATCTTCTGCCATGAGTGGAAGATTCCTGAGGGCCTCACCAGAAGCAGATGCCGGCTGCAGAGGGAAGAGTCAAACAACCCAGTCTCTAGTACTCCTATAAAGGAACATTATAGTCAGTCATTGTAAAGGCAACATTACCTGACTAAGACAGACAGATATGTGAAAAATGGGCCAAGAATAAGTGAGACAGAAATACTCAGAAGGGAGTCCCAGATTTCCTGAGAGAAATGGAGAATCTGCCTTTGAGAATAGTGGCAGGGCTTCTGAGATGTCAGAAATAAGACTCTTGAAAAGAGAAGAGATGAAGGCTTCTCCAGCTCTGATTTGCAATTGCCAAAAGGTGGAAACAGCCTAAATGCCCACCAACCTAGGAATAGATTAACAAGCTGTGGCATATGTATACCATGCAATACTATTCAGCCATTAAAAAAGATGGAGTAAGAACAAGTAAGAATGCTTTTACATCTTTCGTATTAAACTGAATGGAAGTGGAACACACTATGCTTAGTAAAACATCACAAGAATGGAGAAGCAAGAATCCTATATATTCAATTCTGATATGAAGACAATTGATGACCTAGTACACAGTGGGGGGGGTGAGGGAAAGTGGGTACAGGCAGAGGGAAGAAGGGAGGGGAGCAGGGGGTCCCAGGGTGTGACACACCTCTTTGGGATGGGACACATTTATAAGAGGGATTCTACCTAAGAAATGCAATCAGTGTAACCTGGTTCTTTGTACCCTCAATGAATCCCCAACAATAAAGAAATAAAATAAAATAATGACAAGAAAGTTAATTATATATTGGGCAGAGGGAGGTTGGGATCATCACCTGTCTTGGGATATTTGCTTACAATTTGTGAGGTACACACTAAATAGGGTTCTGTTTCCATTGCTCTTGCTTTATAACAAACCACTCTAAAACCTTAGTGACATAGAACAACAATCTTATTGCACCCATGGTTTCTATGGATCAGGAATTTGGACAGAGCACGGTAGGAATGGCTGGGTTTCTGCTCTCTGATGTCTGGGTCTCAGCCAGGAAGGCATGAAGGCTGGGGATGACTTGATGGCTGGGGTTGCAGTCATCTGGAGGTACCTTCCCAGTTGATGCTGGCTATGGCTGGGACCTCAGTTGGACTGTCAGCTGAAAGAAGTACAAATGACCTCTCTGTGTGGTGTCTCTGCATGAGCTAGTTTGGGTTTCCTCAGAGCCTGATGGCTGGGTTCCAAAAGTGAGCAACCCAAGACAGCCATGAGGAAACTTTATCACTTTTTATCTCCTAACCTTAGAGGTCACATAGCATTACTTTTTCCAAAGTCATAAGCCTACCCAGATTCTGTGTGGGAGAACATAGATTCCACTTCTCTACCAGAAGAGACCCAAAGTCACATTGTAAAACTAACAAATGGAATGGAAATTATTATTTTTTTTTTTGTCATCTTTGGAAGACAATCTGCCTCAGATGGTACTACTGAACTTCTCTCTTGCCTATACCTTGGGGAATTATTCTTATATTCCTCAGTAGTTGGGATTCAAATGCTAAATGAATAAGGTATTGCTTCATTTGGGAGATCCATAGGGCAGCCTGTCTTTAAAGGTTAGATGGATGTTATGCATCTTTCCATCCGGAAGGAAAAATATTCTAACACAGAGACTTGAAAAATAGGGACAAAACATAATTTTGTGGCCACATGCACTGAGGCTGGCAGGTTCAAAACAGGCCTGCACCAGCTAACTAACAATGACAATGACAAGAAAAATACCCAGGAGGTGTGGTGGACACCTGTAGTCCCAGCTACTTGGGAGGCTGAAGCAAGAGAATCGAGTAAATCCAAGAGTTTGAGGTTGCTGCAAGCTGTGACACCACAACTCTCTACAGAGGGCAACATAGTGAGAACCCATTTCAAAAAAAAAAAAAAAAAGGCTCAGTGCCCATAGTGCTGTGGTTACAGTGTCAGCCACATACACTAAGGCTGGCTAGTTCAAACTGAGCCCAGACCTGCTACACAACAACGACAACAACAACAAACTAGCTGGGCATTGTGGCAGATGCCTGTAGTCCCAGCTACTTGGGAGGCTGAGGCAAGGGAATTGTTTAAACCCAAGAGTTGGAGGTTGCTGTGAGCTGCAATGCCATGGCACTCTGCTGAGGGCAACATAGTGAGACTCTGTCTCAAATATATATAATTTTGGAAAAATCAGAAGCAATGGAAGCAGACCCTGCTTGGAGAAGCAGTGGAGAACAATGGCAGGTTATAGAATGGAGGGAGATGACAGAACAATAGAGGGTGCAAGGGAAAAACAAGTTCTTATGAAATATAAATAAACCGTGGGCAAAATTAACCAATTTCAATTTAGAAGGAGTAGGCAGCAAACTGTTTTTACTTAGGGAGGCCATTAACAGAGAAATTATTTGTTGTTAATGTGTATTAATACTAAGCATTCTGTCATACTGAAGAGTACAGCTCAAATGGGGTCAGATAGAAACCATACTTCTATAAATGATGATATCTTGGCTTGGCGCCTGTGGCTCAACGGGCTAAGGCACCAGCCACGTACACCTGAGCTGGCAGGTTCGAATCCAGCCCGGGCCTGCCAAACAACAATGACAGCTGCAACCAAAAAATGGCCAGGCATTGTGGTGGACGCCTGTAGTTCCAGCTACTCAGGAGGCGGAGGCAGGAGACTCACTTGAGCCCAGGAATTGGAGGTTGCTGTGAGCTGTGATGCCACAGCACTCTATCCAGGGTGACAGCTTGAGGCTCAGTCTCAAAAAAATAAATAAATAAAAATAAAAATGATGATATCTTATAAATTTGTTATCATAGGTATACCACATTTATCATTTATTATTTATTCCGCTAGTTTTCTTTATTTTTTAAAATGTTGTACCTTTTATTTGTATGGTAAACAATCCAGCATCCTAATTTGTGTTATCTCTGAATCTAGCTTATATTTTCTGGAGTTTGCCAGTCTACTGTATTTAGTCATCACTATCTGGAACATTTTAGCACCAGGTGGCAGCAAAATCTGAGGGCTGAAAGAAAATGCTTGGCAAGGACCTAAACACCTAATTAAGAATTTACCTCAATCCTAGGATGGTCAATGAGTAGGGACTGCATTGCTTCCTTATTCCCCCTTTTTTTAAATTTAGATTTCAATCTCCTCCCCACCCAGTGATTATCCAACTTGTGCATATACCCTGTTCCCCCCTTTACCAAACACTTACATACACTCCTACGGACACACAGAAGAACCAGGCAGCTGAGTGGACTGTGTTGAAGTTAGCTTCAGAAGAGCAAAAACTTGAGTAGACTACCACTCAGAAAGCCAGCAGCATAAACCCAGTTGGAATTTGTTAGGAAAATCCAGGATCTACAGAAATCAAGTTCAAATACCAATCACGAAGGGCCAAAGCAGAACTGAAGTCACATGGTAGAATGAGACGAACAAGAAATGTAAAGCAAGAACAAGTAAGAAACATAACAGTGACTTACCTTTAGCCATCAGTAAGGGCACGTGCTTGGTTATTTAGGGCTGGCCCAGAGACAGAGAAGAAAACGAAAACTCAAGCTGTCTTCTAAAATGTATTCAAACGTTGAACACATCACCTCTACAGAATTCTCCATTCTATATAAGCTAGCCAAAGAACAGAGTTCTGGGAACCTTTTCTTGTTTTACCCTGTACTTGCAGGGTGATCCAAACTGGCTGTTTGCAAGCTGAAGGTGACTCCCTCATCAGAAGTGAGTGTGAGTGCTAATCTCATATTGGCAGAGGAGATGGTAGTGATTTTGAATGGCAGCTCCAATTTGCTTTTATTTACGAAGCACTGCCTTTTAGTCACTTCAAATTTTGTCTGGCTAGAGCCTGTACTTAAGCTGTCAACCTGGATACAGATGCATACTTTTAAAAAACAAATACAAAATCATTTTAAAGTCCATTAAACAGATTTTTTTAGCTGGAGAGGAACTCAAAATTGCCAAGCAACTTTACTACAGATGCTTCCTTATCCATGATGTAGTTCCAAATAGTATCTTTCAATAATTATAATTTGGAAGATTTTTTAAAGTGGGTGTTAGAGCTTTTAGGTATCCTTCATCCTTTTTGCTAGTTGTTGTAAAGGCCTAGGATTCAGTCCTTGAAGCATGTATCAAGTTTTCACATTAGAAACCATCGTATGAAGAATCCCTAAAAGGTTTGGAAAGAAGTCTATTGTGATCTTTCTCTACTCCTGAAGCTGCCCGCACAGCTGCATATTTCACTGTATGACTGTAAAAATGGATTTTTGTGTCACACTCTAAAGAAGAAGCAGCAGTCTTTGTTCCAAGGAGCATTTCAGAAGATTTACAGGTGTTAACAGGTGGAAGGATTCTGGCTTTTGCTCCTAGAAAGAAAAGACCTATTGTGATCAGTAATGGCCTCTTCAGAAGTAGCTTTATTTTTTTCTGGCCTTGTCAACCAAGAGGTGGACTGTCTTCACAGAGCAAGTGTTTGTGGACAACTAAGAACAAGATGGGATCAGAGTACTCCATGGAAGAGGGTAACTAGGTGTCCAAAGTGGCCTGGCAGGGGCAGTGCCCTGCTGTGATCTCCAGGCTCTAGGGGCTATACTTTGGGAACCCAATTTAGGAGCATAACGAGAATGGATAGATTGATCTTTCTCTCTCCCTCTCTTTCTCTGTCTCTCTCTTTCTCTCTCTCAGATGGATACCCATTAACAAGCACTGAGGCATAAATCAAGAAGTTCATCATCTATTAATTTGTGCTGGGAACCTGAACCTCTGGTAAGTATATTCTTTATCTATAGGCAAAGCTACACAGAAAGCCAATTAGTGAAAGTCTATTGCATGTGAGCATAAGAAACAGGACAGATTAAATCCCACTCTGGTTTCTATATCTGGATTTGATCTAATAGCTTTTCTAGTTCTGCTATTTTATACTCAAGTTTAAGTCAATTTTTATTTTCTTCTGGTGCAAATGGAAGGGTAACAGTAACTCGAAAGGATCACACAAACCACAAGAGCAGACAACTATGTCTCAAGATATGTGGAGGGGAGGGAAGAACACTCTCAACTACTTTGCCTGACTTCAAATCTCTAGACCCAGATAAATAATACTACAATATGCAACAAACTCAGACACTTAGTAATCCTCTGAGACATTTTGAGGTAGCATAGAGAAGAGAAGCCTAGAAACAGACAAATGATTTTCTAAATAGAGAAATGGTTTGTGCCTGAAAGCTCAAGGAAGTGAGTCTCAGGTGAACCTCTGGAAAGTTTAGTCAGATCTGAGTACAGAAAAGAATGCAGTGATCCTTGGAAAGCAACAGGAGTCCACTACAAATACATAAGCCCTATCTGTTCATCGCTTACTTTCGAGGCTCGGTTCCTACCAGAGGTATTTATTTACTGGTTTATCAGATTTAAGATTGACCCCAAGTTATTTTCTTTCTATGTTCCAAGTCAGTTAATGTACAAGCGAGTATCTGTTCATCAAAAGTTTGGGTAAAATTCTGTAGTGAGTCATCCCTACCACATATTCCATGTAGTAGACTCAGAGGACAACATTTTAGTTCTAGTATTATTATATTGCCTTTATCTGGAATATCTCTAAATTCTACCTTCAGAATTCTCTCCTGAAGTTTACTTTTACTTTTCATAGGTAGAAAGTCATTCCTTTTTAAAAAGGGGATTTTGAACTTTTTCACAAATAGCTAATTCTGTTAGAAACAAACAAAGATGAATTTTGATCTCCAATCTAGTCAATTGGTGACAGGGAGAGGTATACACATAAACCAAAGAAACAGGGCAGCGCCTGTGGCTCATCCAGTAGGGTGCCGGCCCCATATACCAAAGGTGGTGGGTTCAAACCCAGCCTTGGCAGAACTGCAAAACAGAAAAATAGCCAGGCATTGTGGCGAGCGCCTGTAGTCCCAGCTGCTCGGGAGGCTGAGGCAAGAGAATGACCTAAGCCCAGGAGTTGGAGGTTGCTGTGAACTGTGTGACGCCACAGTACTCTACCGAGGGCGATAAAGGGAGACTGTCTCTACAAAAAAAAAAACAAAACAAAAAACAAAGAAACAGATTCAATTGTGGATCTTGTAAACTGGTCCTAAAAGCAGTCTCTAAAGAGTATTTTTTTAATGGAGAAAATGTTCTTAATACTTTGAAATTCTTAGAGACTATCTTGCTTTAAAATGTTTAAAAATGCAAGTTTACAGTGATAAGGTAGATTGAATATAGGAATACATACAGACTTCTTTATGCCTTCCTTTCTTTTGATCTAGCAATGTAATCCAAGCATTACAAATACCTTTTAGTAATGGAACAGATTTCATTCCATTTCAAATGCATTTTTATACATATAATTTAAAAAATCTGAATAACAGATTCTATCTTCTAATGTTCTGATAAGCTGTAAATCTTAGTTAGTTCTTTTAGTCAAACTTAAACAGAACTTTTAAAACACACAAGAAAGAGCAAAGATTTAAGTAGTTTTAAGTTTGCATCTTTCTTAAATTATTTAGAAAACAAAATTCAAACTTTTTGACTCTATATGCAAGAATATTGTTACCAATAGAATCACATTATGTTCAAATCTTATTTTGCACATGACTTTAACCAAATTTTAAAATTAGGAGATCAGCAGTGCTGCCAGAAAGTAGCATCTGTAACATTACTTTTCCAATATACCTCATCCATACAAATTTCTCATTTCAAGTAGCATTCACCAAGAGGTAATTAAATAAGAAATTTTTTAAAAGAAATATTTATCTATTTGTAATTTACCTTATTCTAAGTAGGATTAAAAGTAATTTACAAAACTATAATATAATATAATGTAATTCCACAAGATTTTATAGAAGAGAGAGAAGGATTAAAAAGTGAATGGGGGAAAAATAAGCCAGAGTTAAAGTGAGGATTCACATTCATGCTTTGAAGTCCTAAACACTTGCTAAATTTGGCTTAGGCTTTCTAATAACCTTTGCAAAGAAGGAAACAATCAGTTCCATGATTCACAAGGTGTTTGTTTTAGACACAGTCTCACTGTTGCCCTGAGTAGAGTGACACGGCGTCATCATAGCTCACAGCAACCTCAAACTCCTGGGCTCAAGGGATCTTCCCACATAGCCAGGACTACACATGTGGGCAACCACACCTGGCTAAGTTTTTCTTTTTCTTTTTCTTTCTTTCTTTCTTTTTTTTTTTTTTTTAGTAAAGATGGGGTCTTGCTCTTGCTCAGGCTGGTCTGGAAATCCTGCACTCAAACAATCCACCCATCTTGGCCCCACAGAGTACTAGGATTAGAGGGGTAAACATTCTAGGTCCTTGAAGCCTAAGAGTTGGTGAGCTCAATTATCTGCTAACCTAAAATACTACTTGGTGGTAAAGTGGTTGAAAGCTGAATTAAATACTGTATTTTGTCAGGATGGCCTGAATCATGTCACTCTTTAGCTCTAAAAACTTTGGTGACTCTCCCTTACCTCTAAATTAAATATAAACTTCTTAATCTGATATTTGAAGCCATCTTCATAGTCAAAAAAAGGTGAGCTCCCTGAAGGCAGATAGCATTTCTTTTCAATTTTGTGTTACCAGCATTGTCATTGGCCTATCACAGGGCAGGTGTCAACAGATGCTCAAAGACAACTCTTAGGTAGAAGGACTCTCAATCAGCCAAGAAAGTTAATAGAAACCTTTCAGTCCTCACTTTTGTCCTGGTAAAGGCTTCCTCACCCCCAGCTCTGCCTGTTAAACTCTGGGCAATTCTTCCAAAACAACAAAATCTCCACCACCAATAATAGCTACATCACTTTGCATTTATAAAATATTCTACAGTTCACAAGAGCAGACACAAAAATCTTACTCTATTTTCATAACCAGCCCTGCTTTGAAGTCACCATAGGAATCATGGTCTCTATGCAGAAACCAAGTCAAATTGTGTACAGGGTCATTCCTTAGGGGAAGATGTATCTCATCCTGATTTCCACAACAAGATGTGGTCTCTTTCTCTGCTTCAACCCTGTGACACTCAGTTTGCACATTTCTGATGAAAATAATAAGTCCATATATTTAATATAGCTCTTTACAGTTTATAAAACACTTTCTCATGCTAAATTTCTATCTTTTTTTAAATTTATACAGCAACTTCATTTGGAAAAAATAATTTCCCTCCTTACCTTGAAGACCCCACAGCCCTATCCACATGCTTTAAAATATAAAAAGTGAAAGCCACTCAGTAGATAACTCCACCATCACCATCATTGCTTTTAAGATCCCTATTTTCCTGCAGATGCTAGGATAATTTTGTAATAGATAATACTGCTTCATTTTACCTCTTATTTCCTCTTATACTGTTAAATTTGGCACACACACACATGTGCACCACAAAACATCCAAAATCTGAAAATAACATATGTGGGCACTTCTCTGTGGACACTTTGTCTAATGAGGAAAAAGAAGAGGGATGGTGATTCTGAGAAGGAAATGACAATCTTTCAGAAACTCTGCTGCTGCGACCCCTGTAAGGACCAAATCTAACTGGAATTCATCAGGTGGATCAAGGATGTATTGACATGATCTACCAGTTAGGGGGAATTTCTGGTAGAAATGGGAAATGGGAAGACATCGTCAGGTAGGAAAAGACTCCAGGAGAGATTTTGGTGAGGGTACTCCGAGTTCCTCACCTTGGCTCAGAGTGGCCACTCCAAGTCAGAAGAAGGCTGGGGACCAAGGTGGAGGCCACCACCAGATTTCTCCCAAGTCTGAGGCCTGGAAAATCTCAGCACCAAAATGCCGCATTAGATAATCCTCAGGGGTGCACGTCACATAGAACGCATGTGCAGAGTGCCCTTGGAATTGTGCAATGTGGAGTCCTTCTCAAAGTGTCTGGCTCTGCCCTCCCATTCCACTGACCGAATGCCACAGGGGACATCTGTGTTGGAGACCTTCAAGGGAACTGGGTACTCTTTTGTAGCTCAACTGATGATTTGGTGCTTGGTGTTTTGAGTTCAGTTCATTTCACAGCTTTCTGTAATTTTGTGTTAAAGACATCTTGTCTATGATGGAGAGCACCAGGGTTCTAGGTATGCTGAGTGGGAACACAAAGGTGAGTACCATGCAGTTGTGTGATTCCTCCCATAGGCTCCTGAGGGCAAACATTTCTCTGGAGAATGGTCGATTTTGTCCAGATTTTCAGCTATGTGGCCTCCATGCTTTTGGCTCTATTTTTTCCAGGAAAAGCATCATATTTTGAGAAAAGTAACTAAGAAATTATTCCAATTTATGTATGTGGCCTTGCAAGTATTCACCACCTGCCCTTTAGGTCTATAGCTCTCAGAAGTGACTGAACTGTAGAATTATCTAGAGAAAATATATTGATGCCTGGTTTCCACTCCAGAAAAAAACAAATCAGGATTTTTGAAGGTGGGGCCTAGGCAACTATAGCTTTTAAAAGTCTACAAGTGACTTTGTTGTGCTGTCAGGGTTGTGAACCTATATGCTTTAGGTACTTTCTTATTCTTCCTCTGATTTCAGCCTCAGTAATGAATTGATCTTCAGAAAGTTTGCTCAGCCAGTGGAACTCAGTTGTGAAACTGGAGGACACCGGTGAGATCATAAAAGTGATGAGACAAATATGCCACTTAAAACAAATATTTATCAACTTTTCAGGCCATGTACTAGGTGATGGGAATACAAAATAATTAAGAGAAAGTTCCCACCTTCAACAAGTTTCTGCTCTAATTGGAAAGACAGAAATGTGACTGACTGTAAGACAAACCAAAGTTAACGCAAGGTATTGTGGAAGCACAGGTTATGGGAGTAAGGGAAGGTTTGGGGGAGAGGGGAGATTTGAGATTTTCTTCAGGGAGAAATAACTTTTTTTTTTTTTTTTTTTGAGACAGTCTCACTTTGTCGCCCTCTGTAGAGCACTGTAGTGTCATAGCTCATAAGAACCTCAAACTCTTGGGCTCAAGTAAGTTTCTTGTCTCAGCCACCCAAGCAGCTGGGACTACAGGTGCCCCCCACAATGCCTGACTATTTTTGTTGTTGTTAATTGTTTGTTTAGCAGGCCCAGGCTGGGTTCAAATCCACCAGTCCCTATGCATGTGGCCAGCACCCTAACCACTGATCTACAGGTGCCAAGCCAAGTAATAACATTTTGATCATTGGAAAGGAGGCAGAAGGAATTCCAAAGAAAGAAATAGCTTGAGCAAGGTGGAGACTGTGGCTCAAAGGAGTAGGGCACCAGCCCCATATACCAGAGGTGGTGGGTTCAAACCCAGCCCCGGCCAAAAAAAAAAAAAGAAAAAGAAAGAAAAGAAAAGAAATAGCTTGAGCAAAGGCATAGAGGCAGGAACATGGATGAAATTTTAAATTACAATTTTAAGCTGGGCATGGTATAGTGTATGCCTCTAGTTTCTATTTCTTAGGAGGCTAAGGTAGGAGGATCTCTACAGCCCAGGAGTTCAAGGCTGGAATGGGCTCCTATGGTTGTACCTGTGAGTAGTCACTGTACTCCAGCCTGGGCAATATCTTGAGACCTCATCTCAAAAAAAAAAAAAATAGCAGAGGGTCTCAGAAGCCACCACCAGTAATCTGTAGGTGTTGTGTGAGTCTGTGAGTCACATGACATTTGTCTAGATGGAGGAGCCACACGAAAGTTGTTTTGAACCATGACCATATAAACAGCACCATGACCACAGCTGAAACAAATAGAAAATGATTGATGTGAACTCTGAATGCAAAGCAAATGCAAATGCATCTGAGGTAGTTAGTTACTCGCCCTGCCTTCTCTGTTTACCCATTAACACTGTTAGGTGATACACCATTCGGCAGAAAGCTGCACCGACAAGCCACTGAAAGTATTTGTCCTAAGTCAAGAGTTTAGGAGTCTGGGTGTTCCTCTTGTTGCTTCCCCTACTCTGGGGGACCTGAGCATACCACTGTTGCATTTGTGTGTCTGTGTGTCTTTTACACATGTTCTCTCTATTCAGAATTCTGTTTCCTCCTTTCTTTGTCTTCTTTCTATAGCACTTTGGTAGGGATAGCTAATAATGGCACTAGTTATACTGTGTTTATTATCATGTTTGTCTTTCCCTCCAGACTGAGCCCTTTGGGGATAGGAACAGAGTCTTTTCAAAAATTTGATCAACACGACTTAGCATAGTGGCTGGCATGTTGGCAGTGTAGACTGACTGAATGAACAAGAAGAGATGTGGGAAAGATTCATACTTAGCACGTATGTCCTTCAATGTTGAAGTACAGGGATTCAGGAAACTGCTTTTTCCATTCTTGAAACTGCTTGCTCAGGTTCAAAACATCTCTTTTCTGAAATGTTCAGCAGTATAAGTAAAGAGACAATTGCTGAACCTATCAATTTATTTCCACGAAATAAGCAACATTTCTTTCTTTAGTAATGGTCTGCCAAGGAAATAGTAAAGTTCCTTTGGCTAGAGGAAATATAAATACCACTCAAAAATCTCCTGTAAGTCATTGAAGTTTACAGAAGGGGAGAAAAATCCCCTAAGGGCTATGACAATGGAATTTGGGGCTTGCTGGGATGAAAAGAGGGAGGGTGGGGCTCTTTGCCAACTTTGTCGATTTTCAATTCCTTAAATGTATTCCACTAGTTGGAGGATTAAAAGGTTTACTGGAGAGAGTGTCAGTTGTCAAAGAATTGAGGATAGATCCTATAATCCTGTAAAAGAGAGCTCCGGCAGCTTTTCCAACAGGAATCTAGAAATGTTTGATATCTCTGAAATAATTTTGCCCCATTGTTACACTATCTTGGTTCTTCTATAACTATCCTGCTGCCCCTGGAAGAAAAGGCAGCTTAATACACTTAATTTGTGCACTGTTGTTCTCATGCTCTGTAAGGTAGCTTGTTGCTTTCTCTTTGCAGTTCTACTGGTTTTGCCTCATAAATTTTGATGCTTTGTTGTTAGGTACATACACATTAAGAATTGTTAGCTCTTCTGGGAGAATCGAGCCCTTTATCATTAAATAATATGCTCTTCTTCATCCTTGATAATATTGCTTGTTCTGAAGTCTGCTTTGTCTGAAATTAATAGAGCTATTCCAGCTTTCTTTTGAATAGAGTTAGCATGTAGTATGAGCTGAATTGTGTCCCCTCCCAAATTTGTATGTTGAAGTTCTAATGCCCAGACTTCAGAATGTGACTGTATTTGGAGATAAGGTCTTTCAGTGGCATACCAATGACATTTTGAGATACTGCAACTCATCACTGCCACTAGAAAAGTTTGGAGGGTTGGATGTGGTGGCTTATGCCTATAATCCTAGCACTCTGGGAGACAAAGTCATGTGGATTGCCTGAGCCCACGAGTCCAAGACAAGCCTGAGCAAGTGTGAGACCCCATCTCTACTAAAAAACAGAAAAACTAGCTAGGCATCATGGCAGGTGTCTGTAGTCCCAGCTACTCAGGAGGCTGAGGCAGGAGGATTGCTTGAATTAAAGAGTTTGAGGTTGCTGTGAGCTATTTTGCCACAGGACTCAACTAAGGGCACAAAGTGAGACTCTTTCTCAAAAAAAAAAAAAAGGAAAAATTTTCAAGAACTGCTGATTCAAGAGTGGTGGTGATATGTTTAAGTGGATAAGGTTCTAATAACAAAACTCCTAAATGATGACATCTTAGCACCTCACATAAACCAATATACAACATCAAAATAACAATGGTGATGTCAGTCCCTGACCCCCCCCTATTGGTACGCAACTAATTTATTTAATGAGGTCATTAAGGTAGGCTCTAAATCACTACAATTGGTGCCTTACATGAAGAGGGTACAAAGCATTACATTACACTGATTGCATTTTTCAGGTAAAGTCCCACTTATAATTGTGTCCCGCCCCCAAGAGGAGTGTCATACGCCATGACCATTCCCCTCCTCCTTTCTGCCTACTCCCTTCTTCTCCTACCCCCCTGTGTATTAGATCATCTACGGACTGTGAAGAGGAAATTCGAACACAGACACAGAGGGAGGACAATGTAACAATAGAGGAAGAAAATGGCCTTCTATAAGCCAAGGAGAGAAACAGCTTTGTTGTTTAAGCCTCCCAATCTCTGGAATTTTGTTATGGCAGCCCTAGCAAACAAATACAGCATAATGTTTCTTTTGCCATCCCATTTATTTTTTTTCCCTTATCTATGTCTTTATAGAGTGGCTTTATTGTAGGCAACATACAGATCTTGTCTTTTTTTATTCACCTCGAAATTACATTGACAACAAATTGATGTATTTAGATAATTCACATTTAGAGTGGTTATAGATATGTTTGGTTTAATATCTACATGTTTGTAATGTTTTCTGTTCATTTGGTGTTTAATATTTTATTCTCCCTTTTTCTATTTTCTCTAGCATGTCAATTATACTTCTTTTTGAAAAATTGTAAAGCATTTATCCTAGAGTTTGTAATATACGTTTATAACTAATGTAAGTCTACTTTCAAATAATGCTATACTTTACAAGGAAGGCAGTTACCTTATAATAGACTAGTCCAAACTATTCCCTCCCATCCTTTAAAGCATTTGTGCCATTCATTTCACTTATCCATATGCTATAATTACCTAATACATTGTTAATATTATTACTTTGGACAGAGAATTGGAAGGTTGCAAAGCACTAGAGGGGTAAAAAAAATGCACATACCAAATTACCATAATAAAATGTAGATGTGTCAAAAAAAAAAAAAACCCAAAGTCCACATTATAACATAGTTACTTGGAGGAAGGAGGCATTAAATCTAGGAATTCTAGAAATATTAAGAGAGACCACATTCAGGATAAACATGAAAAGATGAGTAGCATTTCAACATGCAGAAAGGGTGGAGAATCTTCCAGGAGAAAGCATCGGATGAGGGAAAGAATACTGAAAATTTCAATTTGGTTAGGACAAAGGAATTGTGGAGAAGAGTAATGCAAAAGTTAAGTTAGAAAGCAAAGTTGGGCCCATGTGGAATTGCTATTAATTTGCATGTCTGTACATCTGTTATGTGATATTAACTGACATTCATGATAATAATAACTAAGGTACTACAAAATCCAAGGTGGCTTATCAGTTGTCAAAATAAAATATCGTTTCATATTATTTTAATGCTAAATATTTTTACTGCATTCTAATTACAAGACTAATGTAAAGTTGAATCTTTGAATGTGAGTTGGGGATGGTAAAGGGTATGGCTAATAGAAATTAAAGTTAGCAAACAAAGCAAACATTACATAGTCAAAATTACCCTTGCAAATTCTTTAAATTGCCCACAAGATCTATTAAGAATGGGTTTATGCAATAAACTACTTTATGCAATAATTCTTAGACACACTAAATTTTGAGAGTAACTAAACTAGCTAACTTGAAGAACAAAAACTGGGAGGGGGGAAATGGAAGGGAAGTTTATAAGCAGATGGCTGGGAATTTAAGCCACTGTAAATGTGAAATGTTACCAAATTCCTATGTGACGAATGGGAGATAGTGAGGAGTCCTAGTGTTCCTGTTCGCCTGCAACATTTATTCCTTTTGGTTTGATGTAAGGTCCCTATAACCCTAACATACATATGAATAGATTGTTTGGGAGTGGTGTGTGTGGTGGCCATGATAGTAAATCAGACAGTGGAGAGGTTTAACTACTGAAGTCAGTGAATATATTATAGATAAGTTTAAAATAGTATCATAAAATAGTAGAAACAAATGAGATTTTGTGTCTACAATAGTTAGAACTTCCTTGATTCAAAGTAGTCCAACTGTTAGTTAAAGCAATTAAAGGAAATAGAGGGGTGGTTTTCAGAAGACCTAAGTGTAAGGACACAGCTAAGCCTCAGGAGTGAACTGGAGTCAGGAGTTTGTTCTCCAAACTCTGTTATTTTTTTGTGTACCTAATCATCCCCTTTTCTCTCTGTCTCTTCCATGGCTTTTCTTGTATTTTCAAAGGGGTCAACGGTTTTAAAAAGGGTACAGATTACTGCTGCTATTTTCATCAATACTTCGCAGAGAGGTAATGTAGAGAAATTAAGGAAATATCTATTCCTTGATTACTAGGGGTTTTGTTTTAAATCAAGAATTGCAGTTAAATATGGTGGCTCATGCCTGTAAACCAGCACTTTGGGAGGCTGAGATGGGATGCTTACTTGAGGCCAGGAGTTTAAGACCAGCCTGGTGGGAAAAATGAGACCTCCTTCTACCCTTGTCTTTACAAAAAAAAAAAAAAATTAACTGGGTAGTACTGTGGCACATGCCTGTAGGCCCAGGTACCCAGGAGAGCTGAGGCAGGGAGATTCCTTGAGCTCAGGAATTCAAGGTTGTTGCAAGCTAGGATGACAGAGTAAGACCCTATCTCAAAAAACAAACAGTAACCAAAAAACCCAAAAAATTTTTTATTGAGGTAAACTTATACGAAGTACACGTCTTAAATGTACAGCTTGATGGATTTTCACATATGTAATCACACCAGATCAATATATAGAACATTTACAGCTCCTCAGAAAGCACCCTATGTTAATCTCATCTCAAAGATAACTACTATTATCACTTTATTTTTAACTTTTCTCAGTCTCAGTTGACAAGATGGTTGGAATGATAGAATGCACAAAGAAATAGAACACATTCAGAACTATAGTAGATATTTCAATAACTCATGGCTAGAAAAAGAATCTAGAGAGCAGTCAGTGGCTTTTAAATTTTTTATTTGAACATGACCTACAATAAAGAAACAACTTTTTAAAAATTTTCATGACCTAGGATTTATATATATTTCCATTCCACACTTATAAATAGGATCTATAAGTAACATGGCTTCCTCTAATTTGATCATCTAAAGAGTGAAAAACATGGGGCTATGGACTAAATGCTTTTGCCCCACCAAATCCATGCATTAAAATTCTAACCGATAATGTTATGGTATTAGGAGGTAGGCCTTTGGGAAATAGCCTTCATGAATGGGATTAGTGCCTTATGAAACAGAATGCAGAGAACACTCGAGCCCTCTTTCCACTGTGTGAGGTTACAACAGGAAATTTGGAGTCTGCACCCTGGAAGAAAGGCCTCACCAGAACCCTGGTCTTAGACTTCCAGCCCCCAGAACTGTAAGAAATAAATTTCTGTTGTTTGAGACTCCCAGTCCATGCTTTTCTATTAGAGAAACCTAAACTGACTGAGACATGGCTCAGCTGTCAGCATCTTCTCTGTTTAAGAAACCAGTTAGACTGAAGCTAGGATCTTACTCCCAAACGCAAATTTCTCAGAAAGATATTTTATTGTTCCAGCTGGAGAAGTCAGGTGTCTGTTCTGGACCAATTCACTATGGTTAAAGGTTCATGCTTGTATGAAATGTCTGCCTGAGGCTCATAACTTCTATTGCTCTGATCTGGAGGGAGAAATAATTCCCAGAAAAAGAATGGACTAGGAAGATAACTTATTAGATCAATATTATTGTGCCAAAGTTGAATTTCATATCAGCTTCTCCATATACTTATTTTAGAGTACTAGAAAATTGATATAATTCATGTGGTGAACATATATTGTTTTCCTAGTATTTTCCTAGGTTCTAAGTAAATAATAGCATATACCTTTGTTCAAGGAACTGAAATGCATTCAGTTAGGATCTCAGGAAAATGTTGGCTGGTAGGGAGACGAATCAGAAGATAAGAAATTCTTGGTATGATGAAGACTCGTATAGGGATAAACACAGCTTGCTGTAGCAGCATATAAGATATTCACTTGAGAGGCTGGGCAAATCTTCTTAGAGGATATGACTTTTAACTTGAGTCCTAAAGAATAATTTCTTTTCTGTGGGGTTGGAGAAAGTAGGAAAAAGCAGCATTCCAAGAAAAGAAAGTAAGAGTTGGTAAATAAATTGGGATTTTAACAAATTGTTTTATTATAGAAATCATAATGGGGCCAGGTACGGGGGGGGGGGGGGGGCTAATGCCTGTAATCATAGCAGTCTGGGAGGCCAAGGTAGGAGGATTATTTAAACTCAGGGGACTAGCCTGAGCAAAAGCGAGACCCAAGAGAAAGACCCTGTGTCTACTAAACAAAGACAAATTAGCTGAGTGCAATGGTGGGTGTTGGTAGTCCCAGCTACTCCAAAGCTGAGGCAAGGTCATGTAAGCCCAGAAATTTGAGGTTGCAGTGAGCTATGATGATACTACTGTACTCTACTCAGGACTACAAAGTAAGACTTTGTTTTTTTAAAAAAATCATAATGGTATTTAGGGATGTTGCTAAATTTTAAATTAGTTTAGAGGAAATTGATAACTTTGCAATATTAAGTTTTCTTTTCAGAAAAAATAGTGTATTATTTTTCTATATATTCTTTATGTCTTTTTTTTCCTTTTTTTTGAGACAGAGTCTCATTTTGTTACCCTTGGTAGAATGCCGTGGTGTTGTAGCTCACATCAACCTCAAACTCTTGGGCTCAAGTGATCCTCTTGCCTCAGCCTCCTTAAAGACAGGACCTTGCTCTTGCCCAGGCTGGTCTCCAACTCATGAGCTCAAGCAATCCGCCCACTTCAGCCTCCCAGAATGCTAGGATTACAGATGTGAGCCACCACGCCCAGCCCAAGTCTTTGTGTCCTTTATGAAAATGTACAGCAGAGGTTAAACGTACAAATATTGTTGTCAGATAAGATCTGAGTCCATCTCTTGTCCTTTAGCATATGAGACCTTTACCTTCCTTGGTCAAGTTACTCTCTAAGCCTCAATTTCCTAGATTGTAAATAGAAATAATTACATTATCTAATTTGCTGGTAGGATTAAATGACATGTTATATGTAAAATGCCTAGCCAAGTGCCCAACACATTGCATACATTCAACAAAAAATGTAGTTCTCCTCCCTCCCTTTAAACAGCTTTATTCAGTTTTAATTTATATATAATAAACAGGTTGGGCATGGTAGCTCACACATGTAATCCTAGCACTCTGGGAGGCTGAGGCAGGTAGATTGCTCTGAGCTCAGAAGTTCAAGACCAGCCTAAGCCAGAGTGAGACCTCTGTCTCTACAAAAAAAGCCAGGCGTTGTGGCATGCTTCTGTAGTCCCAGCTTCTTGGGAGGCTGAGGCAAGAGAATCACTTAAGACCAAGAGCTGGAGATTGCTGTGAGTTATAATGCCATGGCACTCTAATGAGGGCCACAAAGTGTGAGCCTCTGTCTCAATTACAAAATATATATATATGTATAAAATAAACAGTTATATGATCTATTTATTTTATTTTTTATACGTGAATTTAAAGTGTACAATTTGACAAGTTTTGAGATATATATACATCCATGCAACTAGCACCACGATCAAGATAATAAACATTTCTATCACTCCCAGAGTTTCCTCATGTCCCTTTGTAATCTTTCCCTCTGCCCTGACAACACCCTAAACTTTTCAAATAGGTCCTGTAATTCTTTATAAATGCAAACGTGACTTTGTTAGTTTTGAAGGTGATCTTTTCTCCAATTACATTTTTAAATTGGCGATTATTGTTTGGGAAAGCTATTTCTCCAGCCACCTTAGTGAATTCATTTCATCTCATTACTATGGGTTCTTCAAGAAACCAATCAATCAAAATACCTGAAAAGATTTTTTGTTTGTTTTTATTCCAATATATGTTTACTGTTTTGTTTAGCCTCATTGCATTCAGTTAGGACCTCAGGAAAATGCTGGCTAGTGGTAACAGGCCTATCCCTAACAACTTCATGGCCCAGGGTACAGAAAGAGGTCCACACACTGTACATCTAAATATAGGGTGTCCATAAAGTGCGTGTACAATTTACTATGTTAAACTATTTTGAATTGCACACGAACTTTATGTCCACCTTGTATTTAAACATTATAAATCAAGCTAACCAACTATGAGATTAAAATAATTTATCCTCTACCTTGACACAACTAGCTTATAACAACCTAGAAGGCCAGGTTCAAATTTCGAATCCTTGAGTAACACATCTCCCTATTATACTTGACGTAGATTTTTCAGAACTGTACAGAGTACCTTTCACATAAGTGAAAGGTACCCTTAGAGAAAGACTCCACCTTAAAAGGCATCCAGCCAATAAAGACCAGATATTTACAGACTGCACCTACACAGATAACTCTTTACTATCAGTCCCCACCAGATGACTCAAGGGCCAAAAAAGGAACTGGGCTTCTTTGGCGGGTGCAGTCTTTTTTCTATAGTGGCTGCCTTGCTGTCCCTCGTGATAAGCAGCTAGGCATCTGTTGCCCGAAGGCCCTGCCAAAATCAAAGAGTTTTCTTTGCAAGATGCTGGCAGCTTCACTGACAATCTACCGGATCAGCCCAGGATATTTTTCTTGTCCATGTTCCTTTCCTTGGACTGGTTCATTCACTCCCTTTTTTAATTCCTTTTTTTCTCTTGATGTTAAATGTTACTTTTTAATGTGGAACTTTTAATCGTTAACATTTATATATTAAATATACTACTATACAATACCAACTGACTTGTGGAGTGGCTTGAGTCTGTATGTTAGCAGTTCTGAGTACCCAGTGAATAGAATGGACAGTACTAAGGAGAATTGCCTCATTGGGAACTTCACCAGTAAAAGCTTGTGGCTTTTATAATTTAAACGGCATCAATACAAGTCTGACATTGTTGAAAGACAAATGTGCTTGGACCTGGTTATCGCTGACCTTCATTGCTCAGGACAAGAACTTAACACAAATGACATTTACTCTAAAGGATGTTACTTAACTGATGCTTGCATAAAAGACATTTTCCCATGGTAATGCCTAATGCTTTAATTTTTCTCCTTAAAATTAAATTTCATAAACACCTCATTCCCAGTGCTAAAACTAACATTTGCATTATTTATGACCCCCAAGAAAATCTAAATTTCTTAGATTTTGTGCTTTATTTTAGAAATTTCCTTCCAAGACTTTCTTAGGTTCTACAGGCTCCTAATCCTTGGTTCACAATTCCTACCTTCACTCCCATTCCACTGAAAGACCCTAAGAACTGAGTTTTCTTGAATATCCTGATGACTTCTCTGGAAATAACCATTAGTGGATAGATTCTAAACAAGCCATCTGAACATTCAAAAATGCATATAAAAAAAGGGCTGAGTCTGGAACTTGGGCCATCGAGAGAAGAGGACCTGTGACCTGGACAGGACTTCAAAGGCAGCCACGTGTTTGTTTATGTGGTAGCAGCTGGTCTAACTGGAATAACTTGGGAATGAAATTTGGAAACCCAGTTGGAGTTGGAGCACTGTTTCAAACTGCCTGAACTGTGTCACTCAAAACTCTTTGTTGTTCCTTAATCATTATAAAATTGGGATACGGACATTTGTCTGAAGCACTCGCCAGTTTTTGGAGGAAAACACAATTTTTCTGAGCTTCAATTTCTGTGTTTGTTGTAGTCAAGATAGCACTCCCACCCAGTCCACATCACAGGGCCTTTGGGGACCAAAGGAGAGGTGGGGGAGGGAAGAGAAGGCATCACCTTTCGGAACTTCATTTTCAACACAAGTAAACTGCCAAGAACATATCACCAGCCTGCCAAAAAAATTCTAAGAAGGGCAGAGGAAAACGAACAGAAAAACTGCAAAATGCGGAGGGCTAAACAAATGTGAATTGTCATACAGACCTAAAAACTGTATTTCTGTCCTGGCTCCAGTGTCACAATCCTACAAAGTAAATCAGGGTAAAAATCAGCTGTCCGGAGCGGCGCCCCCATTAGTACCTACCCGCCGGCCCACCACACCCCCTGGTGGCCTTGCCGCGCGGGAGGGCGCGGGCCCAGCCCGCCCGCTCGCGACGCCCCGCCCCGTCGCGACGCGCCTGCGCCGTGCGCACCGACCGGCCTCGAGTGCCCCGGCGGGAGGTAAGGGGCTCTCGCGAGGCCGCTGTGGGGGCGTCCGGCTCTGACAGGCTCTGGCGGGCCTAGTCCCGACCCGGCGCGCGGGCAAGGCGCTGAGCGGGCAGCGGGGCATTAGATCTGAAGTGAGAGCGCCGTGGGGCTTCTTCTCGGCTTTAAAAGTGGAGGACCTCACTCGGTTTCGTTTTTGGAGAAGCTGTTCGAATCTGGCATAGGGAGGCCCGACGGCGCGAGCGGGGTGGAAAAGTTTCCTGCTCCAGGCCAGCCCTGACGCACTTGTGGGCGCAGGTGGTCAGGGTCGCCGGCGTGTCGGTCCCGGCACGAGCCCGCGCATCCGTTCGCTGTTGGGGGCGGTGGGTATGTGTGGCCCAGGTGTGCCCTGGTGACGCAACGCTCGGGGTAGTGAGTGTCGGAGCGCCCCTGTCGGCCAGCACAGGAGGGTGCAGGAGCTCCCACACCTGCTAGCTACCTCCTTAGAGGTGTCCCAGGCTCCGAGAGGAGACTGTTCGGGGGACCAGGGGCCTTCCTCGACTTTTCTCTCCTGAGTTGGTATCTCTTCCCCAAGTCAGAAACACAAAGCGACATGCCTGAGAATGTGGGGCGCCACCCACTTGCCCAAATGTGGGATCTCTGGGCTGATGGAAGGTGTTTGTCACTTTGGGGGAATGGGGTTGCCAGCGATTTGGGACCTTTCCTAAGAAATGGGGTTTTTCACTTACTAATTACCTCTTTACGTAATTTAGTTAACCTTTCAGTACTTTTTCCTCATCAGAAGCAAGATCGTGGTCTGCATTTTCCTGTTGTAAGCACCAACTCGCAAAGTTTGTAAAACATCTGGCACAGTACTGGCACCCTGCAGTTATTAGTGCAGTGAATATGATTTCAGTTACTTGACTTCTAAATGTTTTTTTACCAGTTTTATGTGAAATATCTTCTTGTACCTTAAAAAAAAAAAACTTTAGTAATGCAAGAGTTCTCTGTAGCTTACCTTAATGAAACATTGTATATACCACAGTACAATATCAAAAGCAAGAAATTCATGTCAGTACTATATTAACTGATCCCCTGACTTTCTTCTGATTTCATCATTTTCTACAGTAATGTCCTTTTTTCTACTCCAGGATCCAATCTAAGATCCCACACTGCATTTAATTACCTGGACTCCTTCATCTCTTCCAGTCTGTCACAGTTCCTCTGTCTTTCAAGATCTTCACACTTTTGAAGGGTCCTGGTCAGTTGTTTTATAGAGTATCCCTCCAGTGTTTTCTGATGATCCGATTAAGGTTATGAATTTTTCTCAAGAATATCACAAAAGGGCATAATATATGGCCTTGCCAGTCCATCCTGTCAGGAGGTATGATACAACTTACAGCTTGTGAAGTTAATCTTGATCACTTAGTCAGATGGCGTTTAGTAGGATCCTCCAGTGTAAAAGTACTATTTTTCTCCTTATAATTAATTGATACCTTGGGGGGAAACTTTTAAACTATGCAAACATCCTGTTTCTCCTCAACCTTCCCTTGCTGAATTTAGCATCCACTGGTGGATCTTACCTTTAGTAGTTATTACTGTGGTGTTCTAATGGTGATCTTCTATTTCCTTCATTTCTTCTTTACTATAATTTAAATCCTTTTGTAAAGATGAACTGTCCTTTCCCCACATTGGTTATGTGTATTAAGTTATTTATTTTTATCAGTATGGACTCAGATATTTATTTTTCTGTTATTATCTTATGCTTATGTTATGTAATCAAATTATTTGAGCTTTGACCACTGGGAGTGTTTTCATGTTACTTCCTGTACCCTTTCAACATACCCATCTTCTTTTTTGAGTATTATTTTCTGGCATCATAAGATGCTCCAGGTTCATGTGTTTTCCCTACCTCAGCCCTGGGGTCAACCACTTCTCCAAGGACCCTTACTTTCTTTTTGGAGAATGGTATTTAAACTGTTCTCTAGGTACATGTGTTTCTACTGGGGTGTTGTTGCTTCTCGGGCCTCACAGAAGATAGCAGTGCACACATATACATACCCATGCATACACAAAAATCTATATTTCTGTATTTATCTGTATATTTAAGAAAAAACAAAAGTTCATCCCAATTCCTCTACTTCTAGTCTGACAGGGTTCATTCTTATTTGTCCTTTATTTGTAACTTCTTTCTCTGACAGAAATCTAGCTCTCTTGTACAAAATACTTCCTTATTTGTTCAGTCCTGGTTTACACATAAAGTAATTTCAGGATTTCTAACCTTTATACCTGTGAGAAAAAAATTTACTAAGTAGAGTATACTGCAGTTCTTTTTGTCTTTAGCCTTCTAGTATTCAGTCAAACATTATTTTCTAGTTACTTAGATTTTCTTCCCCACTTTTTTTCAGCATGATTATGTTATTCATTTATAATACAGTAAATTTTATTTTTTATAGTTTATATTCCATTTTGGGTTTCCCCCACATCCTACCTTTTTTTTTTTTTTTAATATACAGTAAATTACACTCTGTGGTGTACACTTCTTTGGGTTTTGACAAATGCTTGTAGAATAGTTCTATCACTCCAAATATTTCATTACACTTTTATTAAATGTTATAAATAATATAACAACTTTACAGGAGTTTGAGAACTTAGGCATTTTTGCGTATTTTGTCTTGTCTTTTTCATAAGCATTTTACACAGTAGAGATGTTAATGTAAATGCATTTTTTATCCTTGTGTTTTAATTATGTCAGAAATATGTTCCAATTTTATGGCTGAAAAAAATCAAGAAATGCTGAAATATACTTTCACTTATTATTCCATCACACTTCTACATCACATTTTGTATGTTGAATTAGGACCTTCCCTAAACAGCTTACAAACATTTGAGCCATTTTATTAGACCCACTGCTAGACAACTTTCTTTCAATAACATCTTGATGTATGAAATCATTTGAATGTTCTTAGTTTTATGTAGGCATTTTATTATAATTTTATAAAAATAATATAGTAGAGAGAAGGAAAAATGGTAGCGAGGAGAAGACCAAGAGTTGGAAGGGTCACTTGAGAGGTTCTTGGGGCAGAATGTCTTCTCTGAGAGATGATCCTTGCTGTAGCAGCAGGTTTTCCTTGTACACACAAAGCTGAGAGACAGGGTCATGCACAACTGTGATCTGGAGAATCACTTCTGGAACTTAAGAAAGAAAGCTACTATAGTAGTATAGGGGAACAGTGAAAGCAAGGCAAATACTCAATAATTAGAGATTGTTAAGTTCATTACAAACTGATTAGTGGAAGAGGAAGAAGAATCATTTGAGTTGTATCTTACTTGGTGAGCGATACATAGAAACGGATGGATGTAAAAGTGTGTTCAGAGTATCATTACAAAGCCCAAAGTAGAGATTGGGAGATAATCATTGGATTGATAGGATGGATCAATTTATATACATTATATTCAAATTATAGAAAACTATTGGAAGTTTTTGTTCCAAGTAGGAGCATGTTCAATTGGTGTGTTAGATATATTAACTGGTAATAATTATGTGGAAAAATTGGAGAGAGCAAGTGTCTAAAGGCAGACCAGTTACAGCTCCGTTGCCATGTGCTATGTGTATTGTGCTATTTGACTGGAATGAGAGGATTAGAAATGGTGAAGGAAGGATATGTGAAATATTTCAATTCAGGCAGCATCTATTGAGCATGTAGAGTAACAAGGGTGTTCAAAAAACATTTTGATAGGAATTGTGATAGATGGCTTTCTACAGTATATAATCTACATAATAGAAGAAAACACAAGCTTTAGTGTGATAAACTGGGCAATGTTATTGTTAGACAAATGATATATTTCAAAAGACTCCTGTGAGTTAATTAGAAAAAGACATCCCCTGTAGTGAAAAAGTCGCACAACATGAGCAGGCAATTTATGAAAGAAGAAATGCAAATGACTGTGATGCCACAGCACTCTATCCAAGGTGACAGCTTGAGGCTCTGTCTCAAAAAAAAAAAAAAAAAGTTTTTTCGCCAATCAAATGTCTAAGAGAATGATAATACTAAATAAATTGGTTGAAATATGGCTAAATGGACATCGTACTATGTTGCTTGTAGGAATGTAAGGCATGACCTTTTGTGGGACATTTGGCAACATGTAAAACCCTTACAAATCTGTCTATCTAATAATTCCATTTCTAGATATTTATTTTGATTTTTTAGATTAATTTTTTAAACTGATATATAATAATTATACATATTTCTGGAGTACATGTGATATTTTGATATATGCATACACTGTGTAATCAAATCAGCGTATTTAGGATAGCCGCCACCTCAAACATAGTATCTTTTTTCTTGGACAGAGTCTCACTCTATTGCTCCCAGTATAGTACCCTGGCATGGTATCACAGCTTAAAGTAACCTCACACCACTACAACGCTCGGCTATTTTTAGAGATGGGGTCTTGCTCTGGCTCAGGCTGGCCTTGACCTGTGAGCTCAGGCAGTCTATCTGCCTTGGCCTCCCAGAGTGCTAGGATTATAGGCGTGAGCCACTAACCCCGGCCTCATAATATCTTTTCTTTGCCTAAGATTTCAAGTCTTTCTGCTATTTTGAAATATGTAATAAATTATTATCATAGTCACCCTACTGTGCCTGGTTTATTTCACTTAACTTAATGTCCTGTAGCTCACCGGGTAGGGTGCTGGCCACATACACCAAGGCTGGGGGCCTGTTAAACAACGAGAACTGCAACACAAGAATAGCTGGGCATTGTGGCTGGCCCTGTAGTCCTAGCTACTTGAGAAGCTGAGGCAAGAGAATCACTTAAGCCCAAGAGTTGGAGTTGCCAGCATTTGATGCCATACTCGCCAGCATTTGTCTTTTAATATCCATTCTAAGTGGAGTAAAATCTCATTGTGATTTTAATTTGTATTTCTCTGATGATTCATGATGTTGAACATTTTTTTCATATACCTTTTGGCTATTTGGATGTCTTTTGAGAAATACCCACTCAAATTCTTTGCCTACTTTTATAATGGGTTTATTTGGGGGTTTTGCTCTTAAGTTGTTTGAGTTTCTTATATTCTGGATATTGTCCGTTTTTGGATGAATAGTTTGCAAGTATTCTTTTCCCATTCTATGGGTTGTCTCTTTGTTGATTATTTCAAAGAATTCAAAAGATGTCAATGAGAAGAGTTTCATACTATATATATTATAATACAGTATATTTGAAGTATACTTAGTTACACAGTTACATTAAGATAACATTAGAGGTGAACTTCAATATAAGCAGAAATGTTTTGTTTTTGTTTTGTTTTTGTTTTTTGAGACAGAGCCTCAAGCTGTCACCCTGGGTAGAGTGCTGTGGCATCACAGCTCACAGCAACCTCCAATTCCTGGGCTCAAGCGAGTCTCCTGCCTCTACCTCCCAAGTAGCTGGGACTA
>CAUYON010164392.1:0-13848 GCA_963573935.1 Arctocebus calabarensis | reverse complement strand
ACCTTTGGGAAGCTGGGGCAGAAGGATTGTTTAAGGCCAGGAGTTTTGAGACCAGTCTGGACAGCAGCAATACTTGGTCTCTACAAAAAGAAAAAAATTAGCCAATTGTGGTTGCAAGAACCTATAGTCCCAGCTACTTGGAAGACTGAACCAGAAAGATCACTTAAGCCCAGGAATTTGAAGTTGGAGTGAGCTGTATGATGACACCACTGGACGCTAGCCTGGGCAACAGAGACTCTGTCTTAAGAAAAACAAAACAAAAAGAGTAAACCAGAGAGTAAATTAGAAACACCACAGATAGAGGCTACTCAGTAAAGGAGATATTGGAATGTTTGAGGAAATGGTTAACTATTGGTTGGGTGACAGATTCTTTCATTAGCTGATTCTTGGTTGCATGGCCAACTGGTTCATTGGTTGGTTGACTGATTGATATGGTAGGCTGACTGGTTGGTTGACTAGTTCACTGGTTGGTTGGTCAGTTGATTGACTAGTTTATTGGTTGATTGGTTGGTTGACAGGTTTGATGATTCACTGGTTGGTTTAATGACTGATGAATGGGACACATGAGCCTGAATGAGACAGATGTGAGTGAGTACCTGTTTGGGTGGAAGATTAGAAACTCAGAGAACTTTATACCCTCCTTCAATCCTAGGTGATGGCTTCTCTGACTGGATGACTGAGCGAGTTGACTTTACAGCCCTCCTCCCTCTGGAGTCCCCCTTCCCCCCAGGTACCCTCCCCCCACCTTCCCCATCTCCACCTGACCTGGAAGCCATGGCTTCCCTCCTCAAGAAGGAGCTGGAACAGATGGAAGACTTCTTCCTTGATGCCCCACTTCTCCCATCACCCTCCCCACCACTACCACCACCACCACCACCACCACCACTACCACCACTGCCACCTGCTCACTCCCTCCCTCTCCCCCTCCCCACCTTTGACCTTCCCCAGCCCCCTGCTCTGGACACACTGGACTTGCTGGCTATCTACTGCCGTAGCGAGGCCGGGCAGGGGGAGGCGGGGTTGGCGCCCCTGCCCCCCCCACAGCAGCCGCCTCCACCTCCTCCGCCTCAACCCTCTCGCCCAGCCCCCTACCCCAATCCTGCCACCACCCGAGGGGACCGCAAGCAAAAGAAGAGAGACCAGAATAAGTCGGCTGCTCTGAGGTACCGCCAGAGGAAGCGGGCAGAGGGTGAGGCCCTGGAAGGCGAGTGCCAGGGGCTGGAGGCGCGGAACCGAGAGCTGCGGGAGAGGGCTGAGTCGGTGGAGCGTGAGATCCAGTATGTCAAGGACCTGCTCATTGAAGTGTACAAGGCTCGAAGTCAGAGGACGCGCAGCAGCTAGTAGGGTGGGGGCCATGGACCGGCCTTCAACTAGGGCTCACTTCTGTGTCCAGGGCTGGAGGAAGGCTCTCTCCATCACCCTCTGTCCCCAGTTTCATTCCAGACCCTCCTCCCTTTTGTACTCATTGCCTCTTTTGCCCATTTCTGAGCTGTACTTCTCCCTTCCTTCCCCAGAATCAAGGAATCAGAGAATGTTTGGCCTTAGCATTTACAAGTAACATCTTCAAGTAGCGGCCAAAAACAGGGAGCTCCACAGGGGAACAGGTAGCAAGGGGAGCTGGAAAACCTAGTCTCTTGAATTGCAAATCTGGTTTCTTACAAGTGGTTCTCAGTGGTGAGTGGAGTGGGCGTGGGAGCAGATGCAGAATGACTATGCCAATGAGAACATAAGTCAGGGAGGGATTCAGGAAGGGGATTGTATAATAGAAGCAAAAAGTCATGGCAAGTGACCTTGGGGAGGGAACCAAACTATGACCAAGTTTGCAGAGCAGGTGGATATGCAGGCAAATGTAAGGGGGGGCAGGGTGGGGGACAGCCATTGTTGGTGACTGGGTGTTCATTTTAGCTCTGGGAGAAAATCAGTGTTTTGTGAAGGTGTTGGGGGTGAGGCTGCATCTAGGTAAGGGAGGGCAGTTATGAACAGAAATAAAATGAAGAATTTCCTCTGACTGTGTGTCTTGTTTTTGAGAAAATCCAGGAAGAAGGCAGCTTTAGGTTAAAGACAACGATAAGAATAAAAATAACAGAGTATTATTCATTGGCAGGCCCACACACTTGGCAAGGCCCAGACCAAGCAAGATGTGACAGATTCAGCTGCTAAAGACATAACAAGCCACTTTGACATTGAGACCATTTATTGTCTACATAGGTAACAAAAAGAACTGTGTCAGGCCTTGGAGGTCCTTGTCAATGCACACCAGACAGGACAATTCTGTAATAGGAGGGCCAAGCACAGTGGCTTACCCCTATAATCCTAGCACTCTGGGAGGCTGAGAAGGTGGATCACCTGAACTCAGGAGTTCGAGACCAGCCCGAGCAAGAATGAGTGTACTAAAAATACAAAAACTAGCCAGGCATGGTGGTGTGCTACCAGCTACTTGGAAGGCAGAGGCAAGAGGATCACTTGCCCGAGGGTTTGAGGCTGCTGTGAGCCACTATGACACTATGGTGCTCTGCCCAGGGTGACAGAGTTGAGACTCTGTCTCGAAATGGGGGGGTGGTGGTTAGGCAGCTGGAACGAGTTTGGGGTATCCCTCTGCTGAAGAGCCAAACTGTCCCATCCTTCCATTCTCTCGTCTGGGAGGATCCGGTTCTGCCATGGGATCAGAGCCTTTGTGATCCCATGAGGGGTGTGCAAGACCACAGGGATGTTGTGGTGGAGACACCCCACATTTGTTGAGGGTTTGCTCTGTGCCAAACAATGTGTAAGCACTTTGCATGCACTACCTCGCTACCCCAAGAGGAAGGTATCATACATGTATTTTGGGGTGGTGAAATGTCAATCACATGTTCCATCTGTGCTGTCTCTGCCAGGCACTGACGGGCACATAGTGGTGAACGCAGTTGCATTTCCCACTGCCATGGAACCACCATTCTGGCAGGAGAGACAGATGATGTCATTTGATCAAGTGTATCAGTTAGAAATGCTTTTGGCTGCAAGTAACAGCAGACCTGCTGGTGGGAGTAGGGGTTAAACATAGCTGGTAACTTTTCTCACATAAAAGTCTAGAGGTGGAGGCTGCTGGCACTGTGAGGCTCAGGGCTATTGCTGCTGAGGTGTCTCTGATTCCCTTAGCCTTTTTCTTCTGGCCACAAGATAGAGGCCATAACTCCAGGCATTATGTCTGAATTCAAGGCAGGAGACCAAAGCTTTCCTAGAAGATTCTAATAGGCTTATGCTTACATGTTATTATCACATGGATACTCCCAGCTGCAGAGGAGGCTGGGGTGCAGGCATTTAACTTTCCCAGAGTATCTAATGGAGGTAAATAAGAGTGGGTTGAGAACAGGTGTTGAATTCAGGTAACAAGATTGGTACTCTGAAGGTGACTGTCATTATGGGCAATAGATTTGGATGCGAGTGGCCTGATGAGTACATGGAGAAATACTGGCCCAGAGAGAAGTGTGCTCAGTGTATACTTGTTGAACACTTCTGTGTACCACGCATTGTTCTAGGCACTGTGCATAGAGTGACACAGTCCAGATGTGGTTCTTGTCCTCATAGAGCCCACAGTCTAGGGATGGAAGAAGAAGTAGTCTACAAGATTACAATCCATGGTTATGAGAAATTGCAAGTGTGGCTGATGGTTTTTTTCCTATTATGACATTAAAATTAATTTTTTAAAAAAGTTTAAGTTGTGAGAAAATATGCATAACATAAAATTTACCATCTTAATTTTTTTTTTAAAGACTGTCACTTTGTCACCCTCAGTAAAGCGCTGTGGTGTCACAGCTCACAGCAACCTCCAGCTCTTGGGCTTAGGTGATTCTTTTGCCTCAGCCTCCTGAGCTGAGATTATAGGCGCCCGCCACAATGCCTGGCTATTCTTTTATTGCAGTTTGGCTGGGGCTGGGTTTGAGCTCACCACTCTTGGTATATGGGGCTGATGCCCTACTCACTGAGCCACAGGCGCCGCCCCTTAATTTTTTTTTTTTTTTTTTGGAGACAGAATCTCACTCTGTTGCCCCAGGCTAGGATGCTGTGGTGTCATAGCTCACAGCAACCTCAAAGTCTTGGGCACATCTGCTCTTCTTGCTTCAGCCTCTCCAGTAGCTGGAACTACAGGTACTGCCACCACATCTGGCTAATTTTTCTTTTTTTTCTTTAGAGACAGAGTCTCACTTTGTTGCCCTCAATAGAGTGCTGTGGAGTCACAGCTCACAGCAACCTCCACTTCTTGGGCTTAGGTGATTCTCTTGCCTCAGCCTCCCTAGTAGCTGGGACTACAGGTGCCCAACAAAATGCCCGGCTATTTTTTTGTTGTAGTTTGGCTGGGGCTGGGTTTGAATCTGACGCCCTCGGTATATGGGAACTGGCACCCTACTCATTGAGCCACAGGCGCTGCCCTAATTTTTTTTTTTTCGAGACAGAGCCTCAAGCTGTCACCCTGGGTAGAGTGCTGTGGCATCACAGCTCACAGCAACCTCCAATTCCTGGGCTCAAGCGAGTCTCCTGCTTCCACCTCCCAAGTAGCTGGGACTACAGGCACCCGCCACAACGCCTGGCCATTTTTTGGTTGGAGCTGTCATTGTTTGGCAGGACCGGGTTGGATTCGAACCCGCCAGCTCAGGTGTACGTGGCTGGCGCCTTAGCCTGTTGAGCCACAGGCGCCGAGTCTAATTTTTTAATATTTTTATACAGATAGGGTCTCACTCTTGCTTAAGCTGGTCTTGCACTCTTGAGCTCAGTTGATCCACCTGCCTTGGCCTCTCAGAGTGGTAGGATTACAGCTGAAAACCACCTCGTCTGGCCCATTTTAACTATCTCTAAGTGAACCGTTCAGTGGTATTAAATACATTCATAATATTGTGTGATCATCATCACTATCCATCTCCTGAACTCTTTTCATTTTGTAAAACTGAAACTGTATTCCTAGTTTTGTTTTTTTTTTTTTGAGACAGTCACTTTGTCGCCCTTGGTAGAGTTCTGTGGCATCATAGCTCACAGCAACCTCAAACTCTTGGGCTCAAGTGACCCTTCTAATTCCGTTATTTAATTTAATTAATTAATTAATTTGTTTGTTTGTTTATTTATTTATTTATTTTTGAGACAGAGTCTCAAGCTGCCGCCCTGGTTAGAGTGCTGTGACATCACACCAGACAGCAGCCTCAAACTTTTGGGCTTAAATGATTCTCTTGCCTCAGCCTCCCAAGTAGCTGGGACTACAGGTGCCCGCCACAAGGCCTGGCTATTTTTTAGTTGGAGTTGTCATTGTTGTTTGGCTGGCCGCAGGCTGGATTCGAACTCGCCAGCTCTGGTGTATATGGCTGGTGCTCTAGGCACTTGAGCTACTAGGCACCAAGCCAACCGTTTTTCATTTTTAGTAGAGATAGGGTCTCACTCTTGCTCGGGCTGGTCTCGACCTCGTGAGCTCAAGTGATCCACCAACCTCAGTCTCCCAGAGTGCTAGGATTCCAGGTGTGAGCCACCATACCCAACCTGAAACTGAATTCCTATTAAACAATATTTCCCCTTTGCCTTCTCCCAGCCCCTGACAACCACTATTCTATGTTCTATCTCTGAATTTTATTCCTTTAGTTACGTTTTTTTGGGGGGACAGAGTCTTGCTATGTTGCCCTCGGTAGAGGGCTGTGGCATCACAGCTCACAGCAACCTCAAATTTTTGGGCTTACGCGATTCTCTTGCCTCAGTCTCCCAAGTAGCTGAGACTACAGGTGCCCACCACAATGCTCAGCTATTTTGTTGTTGGTTGTTGTTGTTGCAGTTGTTTAGCTGGCCCAGGCTGGGTTTGAAACCACCACCCTTGGTGTATGTGGCTGGCATCATAACCACTGTGCTACAGAAGCCGAGCCAAGTTTTTCTTTTTCTTTTTCTTTTTTTTTTTTTTTTGAGACAGAGCCTCAAGCTGTCACCATGGGTAGAGTGCTGTGGCATCACTGCTCATGGCAACCTTCAACTCCTGTGCTGAAGCGATTCTCCTGCCTCTGCCTCTCAAGTAGCTGGGACTGCAGGCCCCACTACAACGCCTATCTGTTTTTTGAAGTTTTTCTATTTTTATTTTATTTTTTTAAGTAGAGATGTGGCCTCTCTTGCTCTTGCTCTTGCTCAGGTTGATCTTGAACTCCTTAGCTCAGGAGATCCAACCTCCTCAGCCTTCCAGAGTGCTGGGATTATAGCCACTGCCCCCAGGCCCAAAACGTTTATTTAATCAAATTTAGGTGAAGTTTCTCTCCTTCTCTCTAGGCCCCTGAATTTTTGTCTACCCACGGCTTTAGCCAGAAGGCAGCCCCTCCTTAAGCACTTCTGAGAAGAATAAAACATTCCCAGCCAGGTGTGGTGGCTCATTCCTATAAGCTCAGCATTTTGAAAGGATGAGATGAAAGGATCACTTGAGGCCAGGAGTTCAAAACCAGCCTGGGCAAAATAGACTCATTGCTACAAAATAAAAAATACCCTAGTCTGCTATCTTATCAAGCAACTCTTCCCTCTCACTTCCCTACATCTAGTTCTTTTTAGCTTTGCTACTCCTATAAAGAAAACTTTCTGGCTTGGTGCCCCTATCACAGTGGTTATGGTGCCAGCCACGTACACTGGAGCTGACAGGTTCAGACCTGGCCTGGGCCAGCTAAACAACTGTAACAAAAAAAATAGCTGGACGTTGTGGCGGGCACGCCTATAGTCCGAGCTACTTGGGAGACTGAGGCAAGAGAATTGCTTAAGCCAAGAGTTTGAGGTTGCTGTGAGCTGTGACAGCACAGCACTCTACTGAGGGCAACATGGTGAGAGTCTGTCTCAAAAAATAATAAAATAAAATAAAATAAAAGTATTCACTATATGCCAGGAAAAACTAAGTTCAATTAACAAGCATATTCTACTAAACTTACTGAATTATAAAATACTCCTTGGGGCATTCAGATAAAACACAGGCTGGCCTCAGATTTCTCCAATGCACAGTCTACCCTAGAAGATAAGAGAGCTATGTCTATGAAGTCCTCAAGGAAAGAAAGGTTAATCCATGAAAACTTCAATTTGGGTATGAAGACAAATATTTCCAAGCATTCTGAAGGGGTAAAAAATCTTTTATAGAGTAACTTCATTTACAAATACTAATGCAAAAACTATTAGTAAATAATACTCAGCAGCACATTTAAAAATAATATTCATGGCTCGGCGCCTGTGGCTCAACAGGCTAAGGCGCCAGCCACGTACACTTGAGCTGGCGGGTTCGAATCCAGGCCCAGGGCCCGCCAAACAACAATGACAACTGCAACCAAAAAATGGCCGGGCATTGTGGCGGGCGCCTGTAGTCCCAGCTACTTGCGGAGGAGCCCAGGAATTGGAGGTTGCTGTGAGCTGTGATGCCACAGCACTCTACCCAGGGTAATGGCTTGAGGCTCTGTCTCAAAAAAAAAATAAGAAATATAACTTGCAAAAATCCTTTCCCATTCTGAGGGCCGTCTATTTGCTTTACTTAGTGTGTTCTTGGCAGCGTAGTGACTATATCTCAAAATTATAAGAGTGAAATATGATAAACCAATAGCCAATATTATACTGAACAGGGAATAGTTGAGAACATTCCCATTAGGAACAAAATGTGGGAGCCTACTCTCACCACTGCTATTTAGTATAGCACTGGAAGTCCTAGGACACAGCAATGAGACAAGAGACAGAAATAAAGAGTATCCAAATCAGGAAAGAAGGGTCAAACTATTGCTTTTTACTAACAATAAGTTCTTGTATCTAGAAAATCCCAAAGACTCCATCAAGGGACTCCTAATTGATGAATAAATTCAGCAAAGTCTCAGGTTACAAAATCAATGTACATGAATCAGTAGCATTTCTACAGACTGATATCACTCAATCTGAGCATCAAATCAAAGACTTAATACCATTCACCATAGCTACAAAGAAAATACTTAGAAATATGATTATCTAACAAGGTGAAAAATCTCTACAAAGAAAACTACTAAACACTAGTAAAAGAAACTGCAGATGACAGAAATAAATGGAAAAACATCTCATGCTCACAAATCAATACAGTCACTATTGTTAAAATGTTCATACTGCTAAAAGTTATCTACAGATTCAATGCAATCCCTATCAAAATACCAACATCATATTTCAAAGACCTAAAAAAAAACCAGTTCTATGCTTTGTTTGGAACCCTCCACCCAAAAAAGAACCAGAATGACCAAATTTAAGCAAAAACAACAATCTAGAGGTATCACATTACCAAAATTCAAACTGTATTACAAGGCTATCATAACCAAAATAGCATGATTGTGATACAAAAATAGAGGCACATACCACTAAAACAGAACAAAGAACTCAGACTTAAAACCAGGTAGCTATAGCCAATTGATTTTTGGCAAAGCAGACATCATCATACACTGGAGAAAAAAGCCCTATTTAATAAATGGTGCTAGGAAAATTGGATAGACACAGGAGAACGAAACAAGACCACTACCTCTTGCCATACAAAAAAATTAATTTGAGATGGATGAAATATTAAATGTAAGGCACGAAACCATAAAAATTCTAGAAGAAAATATAGGAAAAACTTGTCTAGACATCATATTAGGTGAAGAATTTATGACCAAAACCCCAAAGACCATTACAGCAACAACAAAAATAACAAATGGGACTTGATTTAATGAAAACCTTCTGCATGGCAAATAAAATAATCAACAAAGCAAACAGCAAACCTACAGAATGGGAGAAAATGTTTTCAAACTATACATCCAATAAAGGGCTAATATTGAGAATCTATAAATAACTCAAACAAATTAGGAAGAAAAGAACAAACAACCCCACTAAAAAGTGGGCAAAATACATGAATAGAAGCTTTTCAAAGCAGTATAGACAAATGGCCAGTAATCATATGGATAAATGCTCAACAACACTAACCATCAGGGAAATGCAAATTAAAACCACAATGAGATATTGCCTTACCCATGGTAGAATAGTTATTGTTAAAAAGTAAAAAAAAAAAAAAAAAAGAAAAAGTGGATGAAGATACATTGTTGGTGTGACTGCAGATTAGTGCAACCTCTAAAAAAAACAGTATAGAGTATTTTTAAAGAAATAAAAATATACTTACCATTCGACCCAGCAAACCCACTACTGGGTACCAACTAAAAGGAAAAAAAGTAATTTTTATCAAAAAGACACATGCACTCAAATGTTGATTACAGCACAATTCACAGTCACAAAAATGTGGAATCAACCTTAATGTGCATCAATTTGTGATTAACAAAATGTGATATATATGCATACCATGGAGTACTATTCAGCCATAAAAAGAAGTAAATTAATGAACTTTGTAGCAATATAGATAGAAGTAGAGACCATCATCCCACATGACGTATGTCAGGAATGAAAAAACAAATACCACATATACTCTCTAATAATTTGTAACTATTCAATTGGCACAGAGGGAAGTAAAAGTCAGTGGAAATCAAAAAGGGGGGACAAGTAAGAAAGAAAGGAATAAAAACCTACCTAACAGGTACAATGAACACTATTCAGGTGATGGGCACACTTATAGCCCTGACTCAAGCCATGTAGCAAAAATATTTATACTCCCTTAATATTCTGAAATGCAGGGCAGCACCTGTGGCTCAACGGAGTAGGGCGCTGGCCCCATATGCTGGAGGTGGCAGGTTCAAACCCAGCCCTGGCAAAAAAAAAAAAATTGAAATTCAAAAAGTTTTAAAAAAAAACTCAGTATGCTAATTAATATTAATCTGAGTAAATGTACTCAAGTTGACAAGGAAAACTCTCAGAAATTATAATCAAATAGGGAATTCTGACTAAAGCAAAGCACCATTTATAAGAACCACCAAAACAAAAACAAAGCATCCAATATGAGGACAGTGATCCTTTCAAATACTGGTTATAAAGGAAAAGGTGACAAAAACTTAAAGTCAAAGTATAGAAAACACTTTTCTCTTTCCCCCTTCCTAAACAGTTCCGTCCAAAACCCACTAGTGGGGTAAACAAAGTAGGCATTCCCTGGGAAGATGGCATGGTACAGACTCTTTGTGGGGCTTGACAGGATGAAGAAGATAGTGTCAATGCAGGAAGACTGTACCAACCTGGCAGGGTGAGTTGAATCTCAAATAAAATGAAGAGAGCATTCACACAGGGAGGCAGCAGGATTGTTGGGGACCAAAAACAGTGGGGAAGGCAAGGGTGTATCAATAGGGGATTGGCTACATGCAGAGGGACTGTTCAAATAATGGAAGATAAGTTTCTTAATACTGTCAATTATGGGGTGAAATCATGGAAAGAGAGAAAAATAGAATGAACTACATGGTACTGAATTGGAATTTGAGGTATCAGTGGGAACCCACAGGTATAAATGTGTATGTTAATATGTCCATATATGCATACACAAAAATATTTCCCAGTTCTGTCAATAAAATGGGCCTGAGTACAGCAATACCCTAATAGCAATTAGCACAACTAGCACATAGATTTTGGTTCTATACACTATTCTCTATTAAAAGGACCCAAGGTGACTGATTCCACAACTAAAGCAGAAAAAATGTAAGATGGACTATAATGTAAGAAAGCACTTGAAAAGGACCAGATGAACTTGGAATGTCATTAAGAATGGAGACATGTCAAAAGGACACAGAAATCAACTTGTACAAATATGGAGCAATTTGATATCAAAATACAGCATAGATTATAACTCTTTGAATAAAGTGAGAAACTATCACTTCTCAGCCTTTGGCTAAGATCAAGTGTATCTGTTATCAGTTTAATAAAGTAAGAAAATATAAATCCATGCAGATGGCATAAACAAAATAGTGAAAATTTGATGAGGAATAGGATATTTACATAGACTCAAAGTACTCCCAATTTCCTCAGAAATATCATTAATTAAGAAGAGGAGAAAAAATAACTTTACAGTAGAGATGTATGAGAACAGCTTCATCAAGTTATCAAGTTGTATGGGACAAACCAACATCAGGCACCACCTGATAGGATGCAAGGAGAACACAGTGTCATTTCTTTGCAATTCCTGCTGAAGAAGCAAAACCTCTACATCAGTGGTTCTCAACCTTCCTAATGCCTCAACCTTTTAATACAGTTCCTCAAGTTGTGGTGACCCCCAACCACAAAATTATTTCCATTGCTACTTCATAACCATAATTTTGCTACTGTTATGAATCGTAATGTAAATATCTGAGATGCAGGATGTATTTTCATTGTTACAAAGGGGCGTAACCCACAGGTTGAGAACCGTTGCTCTACGTAGTCATGAGAAGCCATTAAGACAAATGCAAACAACTACAAAATAACTGCCCTATTATTCAAAAGTGTCAAGGTAATGAAAGTCAAGAAAAGGCTGAAGAAGTGTGCCAGATGGATGAACATTAAGGGGACATTACCATTAAATCAACATGATTCTGAAGTGGAACTTTTTCCTATCAAGAACACTTTGAGATAAATGGAAAATTCTGAATAGGTTTTGTTTTGAATATAGTAAGGTATTAATGTTTTTATCTACACAGGGTCCTAGACCCAATCCTGCACAGATAACAAGGGATGACTGAACACATAGCTTAAAAAAAAACTATATAATTATTTTAGCAATCTAAAATTTAGGGAAAACAAAGCAACTATGGCAGAAGAGGGAATTGGAATTGAATTACTAATGTTTTTAACAGCAAGAGCCGTGCTGGATGTAGGTGTGTCATTAAGTATGTGTTTAAGGACAAACAATACACTGGAATTAAACATAGAGCAAAGCTTAGAACAGGTCAGGTTGAGTTTTCAGTCTATTTTTATCTATTTTCCTATCCCTCAATGCTTATTAGGTTAATATTTATTCTCTCCCAACCCATAGAAAAGAAACTACCAGAACTATTTCACCAAACGAAAAAAAATAATTTACATATAAAAACAATGGTAAAGGTTGTACCAATTTAAGTGTAAACATTAAATTTATCACGAGCACCATACAACACTGAAAATGTAACAGAATACATTTTTACCATAGAAGGCTTTTTTACATTAAATCTGTGAAATTCAGGCCCCTGAGGTAAAAATAATTCTTGAACTGTGTCAAAAAACTCTGGGTACTCAAGTCTTGGCTTTTTCCCTTGCTATATGAACTTGGAGAATTCTCTCACCTTTGCATATGAGATTCTCTATTTAAAAGGGTTAAGCACTATCTCTACAATCTTATTCTATTTCTAAAAAAATGTAGTCTGTTATTTGTGGAGCCACAAGTATTCTTAGGTAAACAAATAGCCTTAACTCTGCTTTCAACTCCTTTCAAAAAATTCAACTTGAATTTCTTCAGGGTCTACCTTCCAAGAACAAAGTGATTCAAGTATATCATCTCATTAATTTTCAAGACAGTAAAAGAATTTCTGTTATGAAAAAATGAGAAAAAGAAACAAGAAGGAAACTGGTAATAGATTTTAAAAATTACCACTGTTACATTGGCAGATCTAAGACCAAAAAACAGGGCTTTTTAAACTCCATACTTAGTGCTATATTCTGCATTTCCAACAGAAGGGTCAATCAGGTAATGAACTACCATTAGGGAAAATAGGTAGGAGTGTGGGAATCAAAATGTTTATGTACTTTCCCCTTTATGTCTCACGGTCAAAGCAGAAACATAACATAGAGGGCCAGACATTGGGATCTGGAGATCAAATAGCTATCTCTCCATAAAGGCCTTATTACTTATTAGTCTTAGAATTGCCTCAGGAACCTAGAGAGAAGAGTATATTCTGGGTGGTCTAACACTGATTTGAAACCCCCAAGCTTGAGAAGTCAAAAGTGGGAGGCAAGCCAAGCCTGAGAGACCTGCCAACTCTGGACAATGGCTAAACTCAGACAAGTTTGGACAAAATTACATATTAGTATTTCAGTAATGTGCCACAGAAAAATAAATGACACTGTCTACTTCGATGCATAACTCTTCCTGTCAAAAACAGCATTAAATTTAATTTGAATTCACTCTGCTGCCTCTGTTATTTGTTTCCCTAAAATAGATTGTTAAAATCACTACAAGATTTTATTCTAGCTATCTATAGCTCATATCTGTGTCAGCTATGCCATGCTGTGCTGATACAGGAAAATGCCATTACCTTCAGAATAGTTCATTTCATAGGGGAATGACACATTTCTATTCCCACAATAGCACATTAAAGTCTCTTTGAGGAGATCCATAGTAGGGCTATCTGTGGATCACAAAACTTCAAATTGTCATAGATAAGGCCCAAAGGCAGGAGCAGAAACTATAATCTAATGAAAGAATATATCTTCAGGAAAAAGAAAAGGTATTACTCTTTTTCTTTTCATTTGAGTCTGATTCATTTCAGAAAAAAAAAAAATGAATTTCATGACAGAAAAAAAATGAAGTGCTGAGGGTAGGGGAAAGGTCAAATTATCGCACAGGACTAATAATCAGAAAGACATTGCTCTCTGGCCATATATTTTTAAAAGCATTCACAGTAATTAAGGCTATGAATTATTTTGTGGGTCCATATTCCTTGTCACATGTATCCCAAAATAGAACATGACACAACTGTTATTCAGAAGACTTTAAAAATTTTACATAATCTTTTTTTAAATAATTTTATTAAATCATAATTGTGTACATTGGTGCAATCATAAGGCAAATGTGCTTCATATACAATCAGAAATATTTTGATCATGCTGTTAGAGATAGCCTTCATGGCATTTTCTTGATCACTATACAAAGACATTGATACTCTATATTTAATAAGTTTTACCAGTACCCTTAGTAGAGATAGGGTCTCACTCTTGGTTGGGCTGGTCTTGAACTGCTGAGCGCAA
>CAUYON010164385.1:0-10672 GCA_963573935.1 Arctocebus calabarensis | reverse complement strand
CAAACAACAATAACGGCTGCAACCAAAAAAATGGTGGGGCATTGTGGTGGGCGCCTATAGTCCCAGCTACTTGGGAGGTGGAGGCAAGAGACTCGCTTGAGCCCGGGAATTGGAGGTTGCTGTGAGCTGTGATGCCACAGCACTCTATCCAGGGTGACAGCTTGAGGCTCTGTCTCAAAAAAATAAAATAAAATAAAATCATGCATGCCCTAGCTACATGTGGCAATTGTCCAGACACAGTAATAAATAGCAGACTCCTATGTAGATTAGATCCAATGAGGTCATTAAAATCTGAAAGTCTGAACATCAAGGCCTTGAGCAAGTGTGGAGGATGGAAAATGCAAGACAGAATAATTTGTCCAAGTGCACAAAGATGAGGCAGGGGAAGTGGCCTTAACCAATCTATAAAAATGCAGCCAGATAAAGGGGGGAAATTCCAATAAAGATCATAAAGAAATGCCCTCTGTAGTAGACACCAAAGAACTGGGGTTCTTTCTTCTCTGCATGAAGTATTTTCATAGGGAATGATTCTGCCTCAATGCAGTGGGTGATTCCCATCCCCAGAGTTTCAAGTTCCCTAACAATGTGTGCCATGCCCTTCTAACAAATCTCATCTCCATAGGGTGTTCTCAGTCTTCATCTCTTTCTCTCTCTTACTCCACCTCACTCCTGTAGATAGGAGTGTAGTTTTATAATGATTAAAGTAGAAACCTACCATGTCTTCATATTTGGACAGTCATAAAGACTTTAAAGGCCCTTTCTGCTTTGGGTAAATCTGCCACATGACCCATTTTGCAAAAGAAGGGATGGAAACTGGCTCAGCGCCTGTGGCTCAACGGGCTAGGGTGCCAGCCACGTACACCTCAGCTGGTGGGTTCGAATCCAGCCTGGCCCACCAAACAACAATGACGGCTCTACCCAGGGTGACAGCTTGAGGCTCTGTCTCAAAAAAAACGAACAAACAAATAAATGAGAATTCTTTAAAAAAAAAAAAAAAAAGAAGGGATGGAAACTCCTTCACCTTCTGGTCTTGTCACTGCTGGTGACTTCCCCATGTTACACATCCAAGCAGGATGTAGTACTTTATTTTCAAATCTGCTAAGCTTCTCAGGGACGCCATCAAAGTGACTGAACACAGATTCCCTAGTGGCAGCTTTCAAGAACACAAGGAAGGAATGATTCAGAAATTGCTCAAAGTCAACAAAACACAGAACACAAAGCACAAATGGCATTCTTTCAGCAGACCAGTAACAATGTCAACAATTAGGGACCAAATTTCCCACAGATACCAGGCTTACCAAATACGAGTGATGGGCTTGTAGAGAATCAACTACACATGGACTGCACCAAAACTCACAAGAATTGAGGAGGATCTCACAAGGGGATTCCAAGAGACAGTGTTTACAGAAGGATTGTTATATTTTCTTTAACAATTTTATGGAGATGTGATCATATACTATACAATCCCCACCAGTAAATTCTACAATTCAGTGACTTTTACTATATTCAGAAATCCTTCCTTTTTTATAGTATACAGACACTATTCTCATGTTCCATGCTGTCAGCCTCTCCTGTGTGTGGACCAGCCCACCTTGATGTGCACAGATGTGGGCAAAGCCCCAAGGCTGCTCAAGACACTGAGGCTGAGTGTCAGATCTTTGATCTGCAAGAAGGACAAAGCTCCCATCATCTCCCCCTTGACATGCTGTTATGAAAACCACAGTGTGACACAGCCCAATGTAAAGTGAGAGACCACTAGGTGTACTCACATTGCTGGATGGATGACAGGGAGAGCTCAGCAAGAGCAAGGCAAAGAATAGCATCTTCACAAACATGTCGTCCTCTCAGGGCGCCGTAAGTTCACGAGTAAGAATTTGGGTGAGTCAGGGAGTAGGGAAGGAGATTAATGGAGACTAAGTCTGGGGATGGGGGTGGGGTCACAATTGGGGCGGAAGGGGAGAGTAGGATGTGGGGAGCGGTGGGCTTGGGGCACCTGGGCAGAAGAAGAGAAGGGGAGGTTGGAGAAGGGTGCCGGTCAAAGAAAATACTGGAGGAGTGGGAGGAGGACTTAGGGGAAGATTAGGGTGTGAGGAAGCCTGCCGAACAGCAGTAGGCGGGTTCAGGTGAGTGAAGCACTCTGGGCACTTTGGAGGGGCAGGGAGCGCCCTTTCCCTCCTAACGTTGTGTCTGTGTGGTGGCTGCTCTAGCAACAGGATGCTTTATACTCCCTGTGGACCAATCCCCTGCCTTCACCTTTGGTGCATCACAATGGAAACCCCACGCACGTGACTTCACTTGCGACCCTCCCCCATAGTAACAACGCCCCCTGCCTCACCCAAGCCTCACCAGGGGCTGTCCTAAGGACAGCTCCTCTCTGGCTCTTTCACTGACCTTTCTATTTCTCCTTCTCAACACAGCTCTCCCATCTTGGCTTCTGGACCTTTCCTTCCCTCCCGGACTCTCAAGCATTCCCATGATAATGGATGTAATCATTTTCACTATTATCTATACCGTTTCTGTCAGAAACGCACAACATATGGAAATATATACTTTATTGGATATTGGCAATTTTTAGTTTTTATATATGTGATTCTATCTGCATTTAATTACATGGATGCTCATCTGTAGAAGCTGCTCAGTAAACCCTTGTTGAATCAACTAATGCAAACTCAGTGCGCCCCCCCCCTTAGATTCCTTTTCTGGCTCTAATTATTCTCAGCGTGGTCTCAACAATTAACATCTTTATGCCCGTTTCCTTGTATATAAAAGAGATCTAATACCAGTCCTTAACTCATTAGGTTGCCAGTGATTAGGCTTGTTAAATATTAGCTCTCAGGATCATCCTTCCAAAGTGGCACATTCAAGGCCATCTACAGCAAACTCATACCCAACATTATATTGAATGGAGTAAAGTTGACAACATTTCCACTCAGATCAGGAACCAGGCAAGGTTGCCCGTTTTCTCCACTGCTATTTAACAGTGTGAGCACTGTTTTACCTACACGCCAATAATGTATAACTTTTAAGCCATTAGAGGAGGAAAATTTAATAATCAAAATAATCCTTCTAAAAGAAAGGAAGGAAAGAAGGGCAAAGGAAAATAGAGATCAAACAAATAGAAATGTGAATACATAATAAAATAACAGATTTAAGCATATAGAATCTCATTGTAGACAGTGGTCTGTGGGATATATATATGTGTAAAAATTTATAGTTACACACTTAATATTTCTGTGTTTTACAGTATATCAATTATACATCAAGGTACTTTTAAATCTTAAAATAAAAAAGTAAGTATATTAAATGGAAAGGAGCTAAATTTCAACTCAAAGACTTGAGATTGTCAGACTGCATAAAAACTCAATTACATGTTGTTTACTAGAGAATCTAAATGTGATGATCTAGAAACATTCAGAGTAAAAGAATGGAAAAGACATGTTATATGAACTGTAGCCTAAAAGATAGCTGGTCCAACTACATTAATATTAGTTAAATTCATTGTAAGCTGAAAACATTCGTAGGAATGAAAGGAGACATTCCATTTAAAATGTTGAATGTACTAAAAAAATAAAAATAATACGTATATATGTACCTAATGTAATAATTTCATAATGTGCAAAGTAAACTTGAACAAAATTACATAGAGAAATAGAAAGATCCACAATTATAATTAGACATTTTAATACATATATCTTAGAAACCAATCAAATATGCCATCAAAAAATGGTAAGGATACGGAAACTTTGAGCACATGATCAGAAAAACAGATTGAATTTTTATTTATTTTATCTGTACAATATTGCAAATAGTAACTACAGAAAACACATTTTCTTAAGCATACATGGAACATTTATAAAAATCACTTCTACAATGGGTCATAAGACAATCTTTGGCAAATTTCTTTTTCTTTTTTGTTTTTTTTCATTGAGACAGATTTTCACTTTGTCACCCTCGGTAGAGTGCTATGGTGTCATAGCTCACAGCAACCTCCAACTTTTGGGCTTAAGTGATTTTCTTGCCTCAGCCTCTCTAGTAGGTGGGACTACAGGCACCTGCCACAACACCCAGCTATTTTTTTGTCGTTGCTCCTTAGCAGGCCTGGGCCAGGTTCAAACCCACCAGCCCCGGAGCACGTGGCTGTTGCCCTAACCACTGAGCAATGGGTGCCCAGCTGATCTTCAGCAAATCTCATGGGTTTTAAATAATATAAAGTCAGTTGTTTGACCACAGTAGAGTTAAGTGAGAAATCAATTATGAAAAGATAGCTAGTAAACACCCATATGTTTGATAATTTAAAAAATATACTTCTAAGTAATTGATAGGCTAAATAAGAAATCATAACAGAAATTAGAAATTATTTTAAGGGAATGACATCAGAATTTCCATTATTCAACTAAAGGCATGCTTAAAAGGAAATCTGTAGAGTTATATGGAAAAAATTAGAAAATAAGAAAGCTGAATGATCATTGAGCTAAACATGTATCACAAGAAGTTAAAAAAGAACAGTAAATTAAATTTGAAAAAGAGGTAGGCCATAACAGTGGAGGTTAATGAAAGAGAGAATGAAGTACTATAAACGGGATCTATATAGCCAAAATTCGATTCTTTGAAAATAAGAAAAAAATACACAAACCTGTGGCAAGAGTGATCAAGAAGACAAAGGACAAGGAGGAAGAAGAGAAGGAGGGGGAAAATAACCAATGTCAGGAATGATGCACATTACTACAGATGCTCCACATTTTTAAAAGACCTCAATGTGTTATTTTGTAGAAAATTAATATCAACAAATTTAAAAATTTGAAATTGGCCACCTTTTTGCACAATAAAACTTACCAAAACTTACAAAGTAAAAAAATAGAAATTATAAGTCAGCAATGAAAAGCCTTTCCACAAAGAAAATTCAGGCCTAGGTTTTTGACCATTGAATTCTTCCAAATACATGGAAGAAATACCACTATTCTTACATATCCTTTTCTAGAGATTAGAAAAAATGAAATACTCCATCACTATTATCATGTAGGTAGCATAACCTTCCTCCCCAAACCTGTCAAGGACTTTTGAGAAAGAGTAAATACAAGCCAATTTTACTCTTTGACAAATTTTCAAAATTCCTAAATAAGATATTAACAATAGGAATGCAATAACATATAAAACAGAATAAGTTTTGTGATCGAGTTTAATTTACTACCAAGATGCCAGTTTCGCATATATTAGAAATTAATCAATGGAATAAATTCCATTCACTCCACTCATAATAATGGAGAAAAATCATATGAAAATTTAAATAATAGCAGAAAAAATCATTTAAATTGAAATATCTATTCTTGATAAAAACTATTAGCTAAGTATAAATAGAAGGAAACTTTTGCTAATCGATAAAATATATTGATAAATAAAGCCCTACATCAATCATCCTATTTAATAGTGAAATAGTGAAGGCATTCTCTATTAGGTTAGCGTACCCACTACCACCACCTCTATTTAATAATGGATAATGCCAGTGCATTAAGAAAAAAAATAGTTGCACTAGACTGTTTATTGCAGCTCAATTTGCAATCACCAAAACGTGGAAACAACCTAAATGCCCACCAACCCAGGAATGGATTAACAAGCTTTGGTATATGTTTATCATGGAATACTATTCAGCCATTAAAAAGATGGAGACTTTACATCTTTTTCATTAACCTGGATTGAGTTGGAACACATTCTTCTTAGTAAAGTATCATGAGAATGTAGAAGCAATACTCTAATGTACTCAATTCTAATATGAAGTCAGTAGATGATTTAATATCATTGTGAGGAGTAGGGGAATGAGGGATCTGGGATAGGGAGGAGGTGGAATGGGGGTCACAGCGTATGGCACAGCTCTTGGGAGTGGGACACAGTTACAAGAGGGACTTAATCTAATAAACACAATCAGTGTAACCTAATTCTTTTTTGCCCTCAATGAATCCCAAACAATAAAAAAAAGAAAAACAAAATAGAAAAAAAGAAACAAAAGATACTACGATTAGAAAGGAAGATATAAAATGGTCATTATCTACAAACACATGTATAAAAATTAATATGCAAGTTTAAGTTTTGGTGAAATATGTAATTTAGTTTTATCTTTATATTCCAGCAACAGACAGAAATGAAAAATAAAGGGACATAATTTTACAACAGTGAAAAAATATCACACACCTAGAAATAAATTTAACAGTAACCTAATAAAAATGTATAAGGCCTCTATACCTAAAACTATAGATTATTATTGAGAGGTATTGAAGAACACATAAAGAAATAAAAGGGCCCATCTTTTCAATGATTGAAAGATTCAATTTTAAATAGATGGCTTGGGATCATTTAGATCATTTAGGTGAGATTGGAATTAATTGTTCTTTGAACATTAGTTTTTACTCACTGTTAAACTTTGGAGATATAGAGATTACTTTGTAGACACATTTTTGAATGATTCATTAAACTAAGGGTTATGAAATTATTCAGGCTTTTTATTTCTTTTTGGTTTAATTTTTCTAAGTTATAATTATTTCTCAGAATTTTTTATTTATACATATTGATAAAATTATTGATATAATTGAGGGTTTTTTGGTTTAAAAAACTGAGTATTTAGTTATGAGGACGTAATAGATGTATATATTTATCAGATACATGTGATATTTTGATACAGGCATACAATGTGAATTAATCAAATCAGGGAAATTGGGATATCTGCCACTTCAGACATTTGTTATTTCTTTGTTTTAGAAAGATTCCAATTTCCTTTTTTTAAAGATATTTTAAAGTATACCCTAACTTATCGTTGATTATAATCACTTTGTTGTGCTATCACACATTATTCATTCTATCTAATTATCTAACTATATTTTTGCACCCATTAACCAACACTACTTTGTCTTCCCCTTCCCACGACCCTTCCCAGCTTCTGCTATCATTCCACGCTCTGTCTCCATAAATCATTTTTAATATTTAGCTCCCACATAGAAGTGAGAACATGTGAGATTTGTGATCCTCTCCTCTTTATAAATATGGAATGCTTCATGAATTTGCATACCATCCTTGCTCAGGGGCCATGATAATATTCTTTGTATTGTTCCAATTTTAGTATATGTGCAGTTAAAGCAAGGGCAAGATTTGTCTTTCTGTGCTTGGCTTATTTCATATAACATAATGCTCTCCATTTCTGTCTATGTTGTTGCAAATGGCAGGGTTTCATTCTTTCTATGGCTGTATATTCCTATCAAGATGTTGGAGCTCCTTATGTATTCTATTATAGTTATTAATCCCTTGTCAGTTGGGTAATTTTAAAATATTCTGTGAGTTGTCTCTTCACTTTGTGGATTGTTTTCTTTGTTGTTCAGAAACTTTTTAGCTTGATGTGATCAACTTGCTTTGGTTGACTGTGCTTTGGGGTTATTACTTGCAAAGTTCAAGAAGTTCTTGCCCAAACCAATGTCTTGAAGTTTTTCCTCAATGCTTTCTTTTAGTACTTTCATACTTGCAGGTCTTAGATTTAAGCCTTTAATCCATTTTGATTTGATTTTTTTATATGAGGAGAGATAAGGGTCTTGTTTCAATCTTCTGCATATGGATATCCCACGTGCCAGCACCATTTATTAATGACATTTTCCTTTCCACTCTATGTTCTCTGCAACTTCATTGAAGATAAATTCACTGCAGATACCTGGGTTTATTTCTGTGTTCTTTATTCTATTCTATTGGTCTGTCTGTTTTTTTGCCAGTATCATGCTGTTTTGCTTACTATAACTCTGTGGTATAATTTTAAGTCAGGTAATGTGATTCCTCCAGTTTTGTTCTTTTTGTTCATGATGGCTTTGGTCATTCTGATTTTTATTTTCTGTGGTTCCACATCAATTTTAAGTTTTTTTTCTATTTCTTCAAAGAATTTCATTGGTCTTCCAATGAGGATTGCATCAAATCTGTACATTGCTTTGGGTAGTATGGACATTTTAATAATATTGATTCTTCCAGTTCATGAGCATGGATTATCTTTCCTTTTTACTGTGTCCTCTTCAATTTTTTTCTTTTCTTTTCATTTTCTTTTTCTTTCTTTTTTTTTTTCTTTTGAGACAGAGTCTCACTTTGTCACCCCCTGTAGAGTGCTGTGGTATCATACTTCACAGCAACCTCAAATTCTTGGGCTCAAGTAATTCTCTTGCCTCAGCCTCCCGAGTAGCTGGGACTCCAGGTGCCTGGAGACAGGGTCTCACTCTTGCTCAGGCTCATCCTGAACTTGTGAGCTCAGGCGATTCACCTGCCTTAGCCTCCCAGAGTGCCAGGATTACAGGCATGAACCACCACGCCCAGCCTCTCTTCAATTTTTTTCATCAATGCTTTGTAGTTTTCATTATAGAGATCTTTCACTTCTTTGATTAAGTTTATTCCTAGGGTTTTAAAAAAAATTATTTGTAGCTATTGTAAATGAGATTACTTTCTTGGTTTCTTTTTCAGAATTTTTATTGTTGGATTCATTCATTCATTCTATTGTTACTTTTGTTTATTATATTAATTTTTTACTATTATTCCCTTTTTCTATCTTATCTAGGTTTATTTTACTCTTTTTTACTAACACCTTATGACATTTTATTTTCAGTTTTCTCCTTTCCAATAGACACACTTAAAGCTGTAAATTTTCCACAAAGTATTGATTTATCTGTATCTCATAGGTTTCAAATGTAATATTTTTATACTTCATTTCTATTTTCTAATTTAATTGTGATTTCTTCTTTGATCAGTTATTTAGCAATGTATTTAATTTCTCACATTTGTGGGTTTTCTACATATATTTTTAATATTATTAATTATTATTATCATTTGAGACAGAGTCTTACTCTGTTGCTCTGGGTGGAATGCCATGGCATCATCATAGCTCACAGCAAACTCAAACTCTTGGGTTTGAACAATTTCCCTGCCTCAGTCTCCCAATTAGCTGCAACTACAGGCACTTGACAAAATGCTCTGGCTTCTTTTTCTATTTTTAGTAGAGACAGGGCCTTGCTCTTCCTCAGGCTGATCTTGAACTCCTGAGCTCAAGCAATACACCTGCCTTGGCCTCTCAGAGTGCTGGGATTACAGGAGTGAGCCACAGGGTGCTCAGCCCTATTTTAATTGCTTTTTGTTTGCAATATGGTCAAAGACTGATAGGGGTCATTTGGTATTTTTTTGAAACTAATATCATTACTCAAAAAGTGATCATTTTCTTGATTGTATTATAAATAATAATATGTAATTGAAAATAATGTTTATTCTAGAATAGTTGGATTCAGTGTTCTCTTTATATACATCTATGTATCCAACTTTAAGTTGTATCATTAAGCTCTTCTATTTCCTTACTGATATTTGGCATATTGATCTATTAATTATTGAGAAAAGTGTGTTAAGACTTTAGGCTGTACTACAAGGCCATAGTGGTCAAAACAGCATGGTATTGGCGGTATTGGCACAAAAATAGAGACATAGACATTTGGATTTGAATAGAAAATCAAGAAATGAAACTAACATCTTATAGGCACCTAATCTTTGATAAACCAAACAAGAACATACACTGGGGAGAGGAATCCATATTCATTAAATGGTGCTGGGAGAACTGGATATCCACATGTAAAAGACAGAAACTGAACCTGCACCTTTCTCCACTCACAAAAATTGATTCAAGATGGATAAAAAAACTTAAATTTAAGGCATGAAATGATAAAAATCCTCAAAGAGAGCATAGGAAAAACACTTGAAGATATCGGCCTAGAAGAGAGACTTCACGAAGAAGACTGCCGTGGCAATTGCAACAACAAGAACAATAAACCAATGGGACTTAATTAAACTGAAAAGCTTCTGTACAGCTAAGGAGACAACAACCAAAGCAAATGGACAACCTACACAATGGGAAAGGATATTTGCATATTTTGAATCAGACAAAACCTTGATAACCAGGATCTATAGAGAACTCAATTTAATCCACATGAAGAAAGCTAACAATCCCATTTATCAATGGGCAAGAGAGATGACTAGAACCTTCTCTAAAGAAGACAGATTAGACTCGGCACCTGTGGCTCAATGGGCTAAGGCGCCAGCCACGAACACCTGAGCTGGCAGGTTAGAATCCAGCCCAGGCCGCCAAACAACAATGGTGGCTGCAACCAAAAAACGGCTGGGCTTTGTGGTGGGCATCTGTAGTCCCAGCTATTTGGGAGGTGGAGGCAGGATACTTGCTTGAGCCCAGGAATTGGAGGTTGCTGTGAGCTGTGATGCCACAGCACTCTACCCAGGGTAACAGCTTGAGGCTCTCTCTCTCAAAAAAAAAAAAAAAAAAGAAGACAGATTAATAGCTAGCAAACATATGAAAAAATGATCATTGTCCCTAATTATTACAGAAATGCAAATCAAAACCACCCTGAGATACCATCTAACTCCAGCGAGAATGGCCCAAACCACAAAATCTCAAAACTGAATGAAGATGCTGACGCAGATGTGGAGAGAAAGGAACACTTTAACTGCTGGTGGGACTGCAAACTAATACAATCTTTTTGTAAGGAAGTATGGAGAACCCTCAAAGAACTCAAGCTAGACCTCCCATTTGATCCTGCAATCCCAGTACTGGGCATCTACCCAGAAGGAAAAAAATCCTTTTATCATAAGGACACTTGCACTAGACTGT
>CAUYON010164382.1:0-15940 GCA_963573935.1 Arctocebus calabarensis | reverse complement strand
TGGCACAAAAATAAAGACACAGACATCTGAAGCCAAAAAGAAAACCATGAGATGAAACTAATATCTTAGAAGAACATACACTGGGGGAAAGAATCCCTATTCAATAAATGGTGCTAGGAGGACTGGGTAACAACATGTAAAAGACAAACCGAACTTGCACCTTTCTCTACTCACAAAAATTCATTCAAGATGGATAAAAGATTTAAATCTAAGGCATGAAACAAAAATCCTCAAAGAAATTGTGGGGAAAACACTTGAAGTTATCAGTCTGGGGAAAGACTTTATGAAGATTTCAGTGGCAACTGCAACAACAATAAAAATAAACAAATGGGACTTAATTAAACTGAGAAGCTTCTGTACCGCTAAGGAGACAATAAGCAAAGCAAACAGACAACCATCAGAATGGGAACAGATAGATGCATATTATGAATTGGACAAAAGCTTCATAATTAGGATCTATAGATAAAGTAATCAATAAAAAAAGAGCCAACAATCCCTCATATCTCTGGGCAACAGAGATGAATCCTTCTCTAAAGAAGATAGACTAATGGCTAACAAACACATGAAAAAATGCTCATCGTCCTTAAATATCAGAGAAATGCAAATCAAAACCACCCTGAGATATCACCTAACCCCGGTGAGAATGGCTCACGTCACAAAATCTCAAGGCTGCAGATGCTAGCATGGATGTGGAGAGAGGGGAACGCTTTTACACTGCTGGTAGAATTGCAAACTAATACAACCTTTTTGGAAGAAAGTATGCAGAACTCTCAAACAACTCAAATTAGACCTCCCGTTTGATCCTGCAATCTCATCACTGGGCATCTACCCAGAAGAAAAAAAATCATTTTATCATAAGGACATTTGCACTAGACTGCTTATCATAGCTCAATTTACAATTGCCAAACTGTGGAAACAACCTAAATGCCCACCAATCCATGAAAGGATTAACAAGCTATGGTATATGTATACCATGGAATACTATTCAGCCATCAAAAAGGAGACTTTACAACTTTTGTATTAATGTGGATGGAAGTGGAACACCGTCTTCTTAGTAAAGCATCACAAGAATGGAAAAGCAAGAATCCAATGTACTCAATTTCTGATATGAGGACAATTGGTGACCTAGCACATGGTGGGGGGTGGGGAGGATGGGAGAGTAGGGAGAGGGATGGAGGGAGGGCTAGTGGGGGTTTATGGTATGTGACACACCTCTTGGGGGTGGGCATAATTATAAGAGGGACTTCACCTAACAAATGCTATCAGTGTAAACTGGTTCTTTGTACCCTCAATGAATCCCAAACAATAAAAAATAAAAAGTAAGCAAAATAAAATTCCTTCTCAATTCTTACGAACTTCATCTCTAAAAATTGAGATGAAGTTTGATGTTAGTTTTTTTCTTTGTGGAAAAGAAAAGGAAGGAAAGGAGAGAAGATACTAGAACATCACTCATCAATGAAAAGGAACAAACTAGGCTTAGCACCTGTAGCACAGAGGTTACAGTGCCAGCCACATACACCAAGGCTGGTGGGTTCAGGCCCGGCCTGGGCCAGCTAAACAACAATGACAACTGCAACAAAAAAACAGCCAGGTGTTGTGGGAGGCAACTGTTAGACCCAACTGCTTGGGAGACTGAGGCAAGAGAATTGCTTAAGCCCAAGAGTTTGAGGTTGCTGTGAGCTGTGATGCCACAGGTACTCTACTGAGGGAGACATAGTCAGACTCTATCTCAAAAAAAAAAAAAAAAAAAAAAAGTAACAAACACAACAGCTTGGATGGATATCAAGGGCATGTTATACTAAGTGAAAAAAAAAACAATCACAAAAGGTTATTTATATTATGGTTCCATTTATATAGCATTCTCAAAGTGACAAAATTTTGCAAGGGAGAACAGAGCAGTGCTTGCCAGGGGTGAGCTGACCATGACCAAAGTTTATTTTGTGATGGAAATGTTCTGCATTCTGAATGTTGTGATGAAATCTATACGAAACCTATACATGTGGTAAAATGTCATAAAACAGTATCTACACAAACTTCCAGACCCACACGAGCACATGTATAAAACTAGTGAAAATGAACAAGGTCCCTAACCAATGTCAAGTTCCTGATACTGACGAAATACTAAGATTAGGTAAGATATTATCTTTGGGGGAAAAACTAAATGAATGGTACAATGAAATACTTCTTGTGAATCTTAAACTATTTCAAAATAAAAAAGTTATTTAAAAATAACTACATTATAGTAACCTTCACATATTAATTTCACATAAACTCTTTTCCTGATTAGGGTAAGTTTTTGTTACTAAGAAGCAAAGTAAAAGTTTTCATTTTTTAAGACTTAAATTTTAAATGGAGGTTGCCACTTCAAAAACACTTAATATTGAATTTTCTCTGTAGTATGACAAAATGTTTCCATAGTTTTTTAACACAGCATCTGGTTTCTTCCTGCGTAGTTCTCACAAGTTAGGGATCCTAACTTTTGGTTCTTTATTGTGATTACTTACCACATAAATCATTGCATCAAAATTATACTTGTCCATTCGATCTATAGCGGCTGCAATATCTCTGAAAAATGGCCATAATTCAAGAGTTACTAAATAGATCTCGGTAATAATCTGTTTTATTGATTTAATAGCAATGAGAATTTTCTAATTAAGAACTCCAATTATCCGACACCCTGGGGCGTCCCACCTTTGCTTGTGTTTGTATAATACCATGCCACACTTTGATATAAAGCAATAATAACAAAAATAGGTTTGGGAAAAGCAATAATGATAATTAAAGCACCAGAAAAAGCAATAAAATCCAAAAATAAAATAAAGACTCTACAATAAGAAGTAATAAGAACTAAAATAGCTCTGGGCAAAGTGTCTTGTAAGTACATGTTTTTAAGCTACTGAAAACTATCACCTAATTGTCACTTCTCTGGAATATAGTCTTATAAAGAACATACTTAAAATATAGGTGATATAGTACTAAAAAGGTATCTTCTAGCCATTCTGCTATTAGTACTACCAAGGACTTTCAAAGACTTGGGTTGGTTAGAAGCAGTACCTTCTAAGACTAAAGGATTTTAAAAGACCATAAAATTTGTTGGCAAAAATTTCACTTATCTTTTTAATGTCTGATTAAATGCAAAATACTCAGTTTGCATATAATATGAAATAATGAAAAATAAAACACATGAAAACAATGAAAATTAAACCATGAAATTTCATAAACTAAAATTTCTACCCAAGGATTATGAAAATAATGAAGTTTAAAATTAAAGCTACTTTTGGTTAGCAATATATGATATTGGGAAAAATTAAAAAATTCCTAGATCTTTTGTTATTAGTACTCATCCTCATGGACCTGACACTGTACAGAACATGCATTCTTAACGGAGACAAAAAAATCTTATTATTTATAAAGCACAGGTATGCATACAACATATGCAGAGATACAGAATATCAGTGGTATTGAAATAGTATGAAGATTGACAATTGGTGAAAATACAGCTAAAAGGTTCCTTTGAGAAGTCACAGTAAAAAAATTGAGAAAAAGTGATATAGAAGATTATCACAAAAATGATGTTAACAAAGCCACACTCATATTGTATTTTTTAGTTTCAGCCAAGGAAAAAACAGACAGGAACTTTTGACCTGATGAAAAGACAAAAGAGAAGAATACTAGAAAAGTTCTAGGTTGAATTTGCAGAAACTGAATTTGAATGCCAGAAGTGAAGTCTGGCCATTCTGTCCAGGTCTGTCACTTCAGAAAGCAGAGACTCATAGCCCACTGAGTTGAGTGAGGGTCATGGAGGCAAAGCAAAAGCCCAGGTCTTCATCCTCCTGCTTTGCTCCTTCAGTATTCTGCCCTGCTCTTTGTCTTCTTTAACAACTCTCTTATTTACAACCCCCACCCCCAGATGTATTCTATGAGAAACCCATTAAAAGGCAGAAACCACTAAAATTAAAGCAAAGTGAAAAATCAAACATCCCAATAAGTGGCCAAAAAAGTTCTTTTCCCAGAGAAAAAAAGGAGAAAGTATAGGTGCTAGGGAAAATTAACTGTGAATTCTACACCTAATGATAGCCTGAAAAAAGATACCAATCAGAATAGTAAAGGGAGACTTTATGTCATAAAGCCTCTATTCTGATAGGACTTTTCCCAAAGAAAAATCTAGGTATGAAAAAATCTAGACCTGGGGAAGCATGTGTGGCTCAAAGGAGTAAGGCGCCGGCCCCACATGCGGGAGGTCGGGGGTTCAAACCCCGCCCCGGCCAAAAACCACACACACCGAGGCTTGTGGGTTGAAACCCGGCCCCGGCCAGCTAAAATGACGACGACAACTGCAACAACAAAAATAGCTGGGTATTGTGGCGGGCCCTGTAGTCCCTGCTATTTGGGAGGTTGAGGCAAGAGTATCGCTTAGCCCAAGAGTTTGAGGTTGCTGTGAGCTGTAATGCCACAGCATTCTACCCAGGGCAACAGCTTGAGACTCTCAAAAAGAAAAAAAAAAAAAAGAAAGAAAAATCCAGCCCTAAGGATGGCCTCTTCCCCCCAAAAATATACCAGATCAGGGTAGTTAGATAGTCTTTATGACATGGAGCCTCTATTCTCAATGGACATTTCTTTCTTTCTTTCTTTTTTTTTTTTTTAAGAGACAGAGTCTCATTTTATCACCCTCGGTAGAGTGCTGTGGCATCACAGCTCACAGCAACCTCCAATTCCTGGGCTTAGGCGATTCTCTTGCCTTAGCCTCCCGAGTAGCTGGGACTACAGGTGCCCATCACATGCCTGTCTCAAACCTGCCACCCTTGATATATTGGGCTGGCGTCCTATCCACTGAGCCACAGGCGCCACCCTCAATGGACATTTCTTATAACCACTGTAGGGGCTTATTTAATCTATTTAACAATAATTAGCTGGCAAAAAGATAGTTTTCTACTAATTTTTTTTCGTACCTTGAAAAAGAATGTACTTCTTACCCTCAGTAGAGTGCTGTGGCGTCACAGCTCACAGCAACCTCCAGCTTTTGGGCTTAGGCAATTCTCTTGCCTCAGCTTCCCGAGCAGGTGGGACTACTGGCGTCCATGACAACATCCAGCTATTTTTTGTTGCAGTTTGGCTGGGGTTGGGTTTGAACTGCCACCCTCAGTATATGGGGCTGGTGCCCTACTCACTGCACCGTACACACTGGGCCGCCTGAATGTACTTCTTATATGTAAAGGTTCTTCTCATTTTCTAATCCCAGTTGCATGGAACTGATAGAGGGTAATGTTAAAAGTAACAGAAGGTAGGACATGAATTCTCTAAGAAGTGGTAAGTCTTTTTTTTTTTTTTTTTTTTTTTTGTGACAGAGTCTTACTGTGTCACCCTTGGTAGAGTGCCATTACATCATAGCTCCCAGCAACTTCAAGCTCTTGGGCTTAAGCGATTCTCTTGCCTCAGCCTCTCAAGTAGCTGGGGCTACAGGCACCCGCCACAAAGCCCGGCTATTGTTTTATTACAGCTGCCTGGGCTGAGTTTGAACCTGCCACCCTTGGTGCATGCGGCTGGCACTGTAACCACTGGGCCTCAGGTGCCTAGCCGGTAAGTCTTGATTGTTTAAAGTTGTTTGGAACAAATGATAGTTAATAACAGCAAAAACAAAATATCATTATGTTATAAAAGTAGTTTGTGACTTAACAGAAAACTCTGGCTTGTGAGACATGTGCCAGCAGTACTTGAGTGCAGGCATGTTTGCTTGCCTGGATTCTACTGTCTTACACTTTATCTTCCTATTAGTTTTGTCCTAGAAATAAATGTGCTTGATAAACCTTGTTCTTATGTAACAAAGACTGTACCCTTCCACAAGGGTCAGTCATATAGATGAATGAAAAAATATTTAAGTGACATGGCCTACTCCCTTGGCCTATTTTACCATGATGATACAGTGGTCTGGTATTGTGTGCACGTGTCTAAGACAGTCTTTACGGTGTGAGGACACCACTGAGCTAACACAGTCATGTTTTAGTATGCATTTCCAGCCACTGTGTGATTGTAAAATACCTATAGTTGAATATGAAGTACATCAGTTTTATAGTTTGTAGTACAATGTATTCAGCTGTGGAATCCTACAATGTCTACCTACTTGTAAACAGTTTGGGGATCACTTTTCTGATGACAACCTTCCCAACTGGCAATAAATAGAAACCCGCATTTTTTGTAATGTGAAAACAGTAGATTTAGAACCTGCAACTAGGATTTGGTAACAGTTGGGGATAAAATGATTGTTTTGACTAAGAATTTGAAGTCATGCTCACATCCCAGTGTCTGCCCCCACCAGTTACATACCTGGTTATATAGAGAGAAGTCCCGTCACTTCGCATTACAGTGCAAACTGAGGAGGGGTCACTGTTCCCACAGAGATCCACTATTGCCGTTCCTTTTCTAGATATGCAAACAGGTAACTCTGAAGTAACAATCTACATAATAACATCTACAACCTTATCTTTGGCACACCAGAAGCTATTTTTTTACTCAAGTAGGAATAAGCAGTATCAATGCATGGTTTAACCACCAATGGGAAAAAACAAGAAGAAATATGAGCGAGAATCTCTTAAGAGTGGGCGTGGTGTAATTAATATTTGGTTATCCTATCCTTTTTTCTTTTTTGAGACAGAGTCTTACTGTGTCGCCCTGGGTAGAGTGCCATGGCATCACAGCTCAGAGCAACCTCAAACTCTTGAGTGCCTCTCAACTAACTGGGACTACACAGGCCCTCCACAACCCCTGGCTATTTTTTGTTATAGTTGTCATTTGTTGTTTAGCAGGCCTGGGCCAGGTTTGACCCTGCCAGCCCCGGTGTATGTGGCCAGTGCCCTAACCGCTGAGCTACAGGCACCAAGGGTATCCTATCTTTTTTAAATCTGTTGCTTTGGATAAGGTATTTAGATAAAATCTTTAATATACTTAGTTGAAAAATTATATGCATCTGCACTTAACTATCTATGAAATGAGTCTTCTTCTAATCAAGTTATTATAACATTCAATATTGGGTTACTTTTTTTAATATGCCAGAAATTACTCCTGAGTATTAAAACCACAGAATTTTGACATTATCTTTCCTGCCTTATTAAAAATTAGAATCTGTATGACAACCCGATAATTTTCCTTAAAGACATTACTGAGGATGCTATTAACCACATGTGCCAGGTCTTCCTTATAAAGGTGACAGAAGACATTCTGCTTTGGTATTATAAAAACAAACCCTTCTCTCAAGCAACTGGTTGCTTCTACATTTCAGATGCTCCTGTGACTGGTGCTATTTCTCTGTTTAACTGACAGGGAAATTTTCTTCCTTCCTAAGTCAGAAAGGAAAAAAAAGAAATAAAAGGCATCCAAACTATAAAAGAAGATAAATTTCCTGTATGCAGGTCAAAAAGACCTAGTAAATGGAAAACCTTAGAGATGCCACCAAAAAAACTGTCAGAACTAATAAAGATCACATAGTAAAGTTACATTATACAAAAAATCAACACACAAAGGTCAGGAGCATTTCTACCACTAATAATTAACTATCCCGACATAAAATCAAGAAAAACAATCGTATTTATAATGGTGCAAGAAAAACTATAATACTTAGGAATAAATTTTACACTGAAAACTACATAACACTGATGAAGACATTAAGACACAAATAACTGGAAAGATATCCCACTCACATGATTAAAAGAATATTAGATGACCAGCCTACCCAAAGAAATGTATAAATTCAGTATAATCCCCATTGAAACTCCAACATTTTTTCACAGAAATTCGTTTGAAATCCAAACAGCCAAGGCAATGTTGAGCAAAAAGTACAAAGATGGAGGCAGCATACTATCTAATCTCAAAATCTACTACAAAGCTATAGTGATCAAAATTATATCACACTGGCACAAAAATAGACAGACCAGTGGAACAGAGTAGAGCCTAAGTACCAATCTACACATTTATGGTCAACTGATCTTCAATAAAGGTGCCTAGAAGACCCAATGAATAAAGGACAGTCTTTTCAATAAATGGTGCTGGGAAAACTGTATATACACATGAAGAATAAAACCGGACTCTCAACTTATATAAAAATCAACTCAAAATGGATTAAAGACTTAAACCTAAGTCCTGAACTATAAAACTATTAGAAGAAAACACAAAGGTAAAGGTTTTTGACATTGGTCTTGACAAATATTTCTTGAATATGGATTCCAGATCACAGCTAACAAAAGGAAAAGTAGACAAATAGGATTGCATCAAACTAAAAAGCTTCTGCACAGCAAAACAATCAACAAAGTGAAGTAACTACCTTTGGTATTGGAGATAATATCTCAAAAATACATCTGATAAGGGGTTAATATCTGGCTTGGCGCCCATAGCACAGTGGTTACGGTGCCAGTTACATACACTGAGACTAATGGGTTCCAACCTGGACCAGGCCAGCTAAACAACAATGACAACTGCAATAAAAAACAGCTGGGCATTGTGGCGGTTGCCGTAGTCCCAACTTGGGAGGCTGAGGCAAGAGAATCACTTAAGCCCACGAGTTTGAGGTTGCTGTGAGCTGTGACCCCACGGCACTCTCCTGAGGGAGACATAGTGAGACTCTGTCTAAAATAAACCAAAACAACAACAACAACAACAATAAAAAGGGCTTAATATCCAAAACATATAAAGAGCTCAAACAATTCAATAGCAAGGAAACAAATAATCCACTTTAAAAATGGGCCAAAGACCAGTAAACACATTTCTTAAAAGAAGACATATGAATGGTTAGTAGGTATATAAAAAGGTGCTTAACGTCACTATACATCAGGGAAATGCGAATTAAAACCACAGTAAGGTATCTCCTTACATCTGTTAGAATGACTTTTATAATTAAAAAAAAAGGTAATAACATATTGGCAAGGATGTGGAGAACCCTTACACAGTGTTGGTGGAAGTGTAAATTATATACCCACTATGGAAAACAGTATGGAGGGTCCTCAAAAAATTAAGAGTAGTCAATGAGCGTGGTGGCTCATGCCTCTAAGCTACTTGGGAAGCTGAGGTGGGAGGATTGGTTGAGTTCAAGAGTTCTAGGCTTCAGTGAGCTATGACTGTCGCATTCCAGCCTGGGCTACAGAGTAGGACACCTGTCTCTTAAATAAGTAAGAAAACAACCAAAAACAAAATAACTAAAAACAGAATTACCATATGCCCCAGTAATATCACTTCTGGGTATAGATTCAAAGGAAATGAAATAGTGTCAGAGGTATGAGCACGGCATGTTCACTGCAGCACTGTTCACAGCAGCCGAGACGTGGAACCAACCTAAGAGTCTACCGACAGATGACAAGTTAAACAACAATGTGGTATATATGCACGATGGAACACTCTTCAGTCTTAAGGAGGAAATCCTGTCATTTGTGGCATCATGCACAAACCTCCCGGACATTAGTCAGTGAAATAAGCTACATACAGAAAAATACTGTGTGATCTTACTCATATGTAGAATCTAAAAAACTCAAATTCCTACATAACATGTGGAGAGTAGAATGGTGGTTACCAGGAGCAGGAAATGGAAAGATGCTGCTTAAAGGGTACAAAGTTTCAGTTAAACAAGAGAGTAAGTTCTGGAGATCTATTCCATAGCATAGTAAATATAAAATAATAATGTATGTTAGACACACAACTGCTAAGAGTAGATTTTAAATGTCTCAACACATAAGTATGTGAGGTGCTAGATATATTAATCAGCCTGATCCAAGTATTCCACAATGTATAACTATATCAAAACCCCACAGTACCCACAACAAATATATACAAGGCATCATCTGTCAATTAAAAAAAACATTTTTTTTTAAAAAGGAAAAAAATCTTCTGTAAGGAAACAGAATTCTAGTAGGGAGGGATACACTCATACCATCTCTGACTTCATATGATTTTCCCTGCCTCTATGTCCCAATTTCCTCATTTTATTCTTCTAACACCCTGTCATACCTACTTTCATAAATTACCTTGCATTCTTTTTGAAAAAAGATGAGCCCTTTTTAAAAAAAGGTAAAACTGAGTCAGGAGTAAGTTCTATCTCCCTTTTTCAGTGACACCATTGTCAGGTTCGTACCTTAGGCAGGTCCTTTGTACTCTCAGTCCCCTCCCATGTCAAGAACACATGAAGACCTTCTCAGACCCCAAAAGGCTTTTGTTATAGCAGTAAAAAACATTAAAATGTTTTTTTTTAATTTTACCCATGTGGAAAAGTAGTTTGAACAGTAAGAAGCACTATTAAAAAATGCCAGGAGAGCTGTATACCACATTCTGTTGTCTTTACTGAGAGAACACATAAATATCTATTTTGAAGAACAAATAACTTTACTAAAGAATAATAACCTGATCATACATTGTTTTCAGTAGGAGTCCTTTACTGTCCAACAACTTTAAGACTTCTTGAGATTTTTCTCGATAAAACGATTCTCCTGAATATTCATCAAAGTATATTCCCAGGCGCTAATAGGATTAAGAAAAAAAAAAGTTAGTTACATCTTCTATTATCTTACCCTAAGACAAAGCTAAGGGTACTCTACCACCTGTCACACAGATGGAGAAAATGAACTACAGATGAAGTTACTCCTCCACTCAAACCCAGTAACTCCCACGACAATAATCAAGCACTCGCAATTATACTGTGCTGTCCAGTACAGCAGGCAACAGTTGGCCCTTGTGACCATAAGTGAAAATTAAACAAAATTGAGTTTTTGGTTCCTCAGTCACACTATTTACATGTCAAGTGCTCAGTGCACACACGTGGCTAGTGGTCACCACACCGGACAGCAGCAGTCCAGAGCACACCCACCTCTGCAGGGCTGTGTGGACAGCCCTGCACATTGTTGGATGTCACACCTACTCTTCAACTTTTCAACCTTCTCTCCTACTGTTGTTCACCTGCTTGCTTACTCCAGACACATGGGTTTCTTTGCCCAAACTCTGCTCATTCTACCTATAGACAGCATACCTGGCCTCTCCAGCTAGCACCTAGCATTAATTAACAAACTCTAAATGTTTCTCATTTAATTTGGTTTATTTTTAATTTGTTTAACTTGCTCTTTGTCTCCATGCTAGAATGTAGTAAGGTCCACGAGAGCAAGGATTTCAGTGTTGTCCTCCTCTCTTCCCCAATGCTTACTAAATGAATAAATTTATACCCACCACAAGCCTAAGTAAGTGAAAGAATAAAAAGAACAAAACAAGGAATGATAGAAAAGAAAAGCCAAATGGGCCAGGTAGGGAGACGTGCGCCCATAGTCCCAGCCATTCTGGAGACTGCTTATGCCTACGAGTTCAAGACCATCTTGGGAAACATAGCAAGACTTCCATCTCAAAAAGAAAAAGAAAAAATCCAGACAGCAATGAGGTATCCTGATATTGCTTCTAAAGTATTTTATAATTCTCTCAGGCCAAAAGCCAGTATTTGAGCCCCAATTTTAATTCAACCACAAATCGATTATTCTTAAGTTATGAGCTTAAAAAGCAGGTCTATGACATAGTACTAGTCAGGAGCAGCAGCACTTCGTGGGTGAGCAGAGGGCGGGGCTACAGGTACCTTATAAATCCGAATGTACTCTTCAATGCTCAAGTCCCGAAATTTTTGCCAAAGTGAAAGTGCTTGCATGTTACCAGTTTCCAGACGGTGGAAGAACTCACGTGCTGATTTTGCTACAGTTTTATCATCTGCTGCTTCTTTATTAACTTGTACATAAACCTGAAAGTACAATAGTACATTAAATGAAGTACATTACAGGTCATGGGTTGAGGAAAAAAAAAAAAAAAAAAAGAAAACAAAGCACAGTTTTTCAGTAAGAAAAAACATAATTCTAAGGATTCTCATTTAAAATTTACCCAAGTTGCCCTGTGACATAGTGTAACATTTTTTTCCTTTTTTTTTTGAGACAGAGCCTCAAGCTGTCACCCTGGACTGAGTGCTGTGGCATCACAGCTCACAGCAACCTCCAATTCCTGGGCTCAAGCGAGTCTCTTGCCTCTGCCTCCCAAGTAGCTGGGACTACAGGTGCCCGCCACAACGCCCGGCCATTTTTTCTTTTTGGTTGCAGCCGTCATTGTTGTTTGGCGGCCCCGGGCTGGATTCCAACCTGCCAGCTCAGGTGTACACGGCTGGCGCCTTAGCCTGTTGAGCCACAGGCACTGAGCCTTTTTCCTTTTTTTTTTTTTTTTTTTACCAAGACCCCTTCTCAAGATTTTTCTACGTACATAAAATACATAGGATTATAAAGAAAATAATTCCACTGAAATACATTTAAGCAAATACTTAAAAAATTAATTTGTAATATAGATATATAAAGTACCAGAAAATAATCAATTTCTTGGAGAGGTTAGTGAAAATAAAGTATAATTTCTTCCTATCCAAGTCCACAGACCCCTAGGTTAAGAAAGTCCAGTTAAGACTAAGCTGTCATTTCTTGTGTTTTTTTAATCAAAAAGCCAAATTATTATTCTTGCAACTTCTCTGAGAATGGCTGAAGGAAGTAGGATGGCTCAAACTGGCAACAAAAAAGCTGAAGGATAATTTAGCAGCTGAAAGATTTTTAAACTGTTCTCTCAACAGTTTGCTGTGAAAGACCAGGTGACGGTGGTATAAAGCAAGCCCTGTCGTCAGTGGGATCACACTGGAACACGAACTCCTACTAAGTAAGTGAAAGAATAAAAAGGCTCCTGAGTGTTCAGCTCCGCACCACCCAGTGACTGAAGCCATGCTGACAGCTTGTTAGGGGCTCACTCTGCCAGTTCTAGGATCCTACGGAAACAGAGGATGCACTCAATTCTGCTACGAACAAATTACAACATGTGTGAACTCTGCCAGGGGTGCTTACTTCCCAAGGAAGTTTTCTAGTCTCCAAAATAAAATGTTAATAAATGACATTAAAATATTAATATTACAGTTCAAGTAGTACTGACGTGATACATGTGGACGAAAAGATTCTCCTTACAAGTTGTAACTCACTTCCAGGTAGAAATATAAATGACAATTTAACTATCATATTATTTCCAGAAAACTCTTAAAGTAACACAAAAGCAATATAAATTGGTAAATAAAGAACTCCCAAAATAAGGCTTGAAAACTCCTACAGTATTACCATCAAAGTACCATGGCAACAGTATTTGGGTAGAAAAAATGATTTGAAAAAATGGAGCTTATACCCACTAGAAACTATCAACAAAAGGGAAAAATGTTGTACCATTCATAGATGGCTTGCATTAACAACTGGGATGACAGACTTAAATGAATAACACTAAATAACAGTTAAAATTACCTAACCTTTTTTTCTCTTTACTTCATACTGTGCAGAAAGGAATTAACGTACTGGGCCTGAGATAGCCTTTTAAAACATCCTGCTTACAATGTTGGCCACTGGCAGGAATCTGGAAACCTGGATTTTGGGAATGTTTCCACCAACCTAAATGATAAAAGTGGTTCACTGTGCCTAAACTGTGCAAGACGAGAGTTTATGCTGAACACCTGCTTTACATCTGGGAGTTTGAAATCAGATTACATGCTAGGTAGAGGGTGCTTATATGACCAGACACCAATAAAAATGTCAGACATGGAGTACCCAGTGAACACCCCCAGTAGAGAGTTCATATATGTAGTGATTTGTTCCTAGCACAACTGAGTGCATCCTCCGACTCTACTGGGAGAAGGCTCTTAGAAGCGTAGGTCTGCTTTTCTCTGGATGTCACCTCAGGTTTGTCTTTTTTTTTTTTTCCCCTGTGTTGATGTTTACCTCATATGCTTCCACAGCCATGAGTATGCTTACGTGTACGCACATGCTGAGTCCCTATGACTCATCCCAGTCAATGACTGAATCTGGGGGTGGTCTCGGAGATATCTGACACATATCATAAAAAACTGATTTCATGTGGTCCTATTAGTAAGTCTAGTATATGGCCAGTTAGAAAACAGAAAAAGATTTCGGTAAATGTGGGTAAACAAAAAGTGTCCCTGGAAGAGAGTGAATGCAGATTTCCTCACTTTTGAATGACATACTCATTAACGACTGTGTTAAAGGTCCAGCTCCAGACTACAGGAGCAAAGACATAAATGTATATTCATGTGCACACATAAATTATAAGCAAACATATGCAAATTATCTTTATTTTTAGAAAAGACTTTAGTTTGTCCACTTTGTTTTTTAATCTAGGACTTTATACCCCAAGAGCCAAACATTTCAAAATCAGCTGGGCATGATGGCTCATGCTTATAATCCCAGCACTTTGGGATGCTAAGGTGGGAGGACTGGGAGTTTATGACCAGCCTGGGCAATATGGTAAGACCCCCCCCCTCTACAAAAACAGAAAATTTAGTTGGACACCTGTAACCCCAGCTACTTGGAAGGCTGGTTTAAAGTTATTGTTATAGATATAGATATTTTAGAAAAAAAATCACTAGAATCTTTTGTCTTAAAATTTAAAATAGAAATAATTAAAACAAGAGCCTTTCCTTGAAGATTTCTGGCATTTCAGCAATTTATAGGTTTTTTTTTTTTTTTTTAAGACAGCTTTGCAAAGGATAGACAGTAGGAGCAATGGCAAAGTGGAGCAACTGCCAGGGTGGAAGAAAGGAAAAGTTCCCAGACTGGGGAGGACATGGGGGTCACGCGGCATCTAGGGGGTGGGTGGGGGGCCCTCAGGGGGCAAGGTTCCTAGTATGCTTACACAGTGAGGCTGGCCTCCGAGCTTCACAGGCAAGTTTGGAAAGTTGGTTATAAAAGCAGAGCTGCGTGCTTCCAAGGCACCACACAGGCTGGGATGTTAAGCTTATCAGAGGCCAGTGTGAACTGCAGACGAGACACCTTTTGATCATGCTAGGAGGCATATAAGAGCCTGGGACTTTATATGATTTGGGAGGTAGGGAATCCCTAACAACAATGACTTAAACTGACTCTCACTACTCTTGAAAGTGATAGCAATGGTCAAATTTTATTAGACTTATAACTTAAGAGCAATTTTTTATATATAAGTATTACTAAGGCACAAAATTCATATCAAGATTCATTAATAATGTTCCCTATGGGAAGAGTGAGGTGTATTGGTATACTTCTACTTAATGGGCAAATGTAAGGGTGCATGACACACCTGTTGGGTGTGGAACACATCTATAAGAAAGACTCTACCAAACAAATGCAAACATTGTAACCTAGTTGTGTGTACCTTCTCACTCATCTGAAATTAAAAAAAGAAGTTCCCTGAAAAAATGTGACCTAACCAATAACCCTTAAACACAATTTCTTTTCTTTTTGATACAGAGTCTCACTATGTTGCCCTTGGTGGAGTACCATGGTGTCACAGCTCAGAGCAACTTCAAACTCTTGGGCTCAAGCAATTCTCTTGCCTCAGCCTCCCTAGTAGCTGGGACTACAAGGACTTTCCACAATGGCTGGCTATTTTTTTGTTGTTGTTGCAGTTGTCATTATTGTTTAACTGGCCCAGGCTAGGTTTGAACCTGCCAGCCTCAGTGTATGTGGCCAGCACTGTAACCACTGTGCATGGGCACCAAGTCAAACACAATTTTTTATTAAAAAAAATTTACAACTGCACCTGACTATACTTAACTATAATTGATTTAGTCTTGAATTCTTTACTTATGCTAGGGAAATTGTTTTGAGACTCTAAAGTGAGGAAAACATCGTCTTTTGAGGAAGAGAAACTCCTTCCCACATTTTAGAAAATAAGAGCAAGTAAACATTATCCCTCATCAAATCGGTGCTTTGATCTTACCTTGTCTACTTACTACTTTTTTTGGTTTTTTTTTTTTTTTTTTTGAGACAGAGCCTCAAGCTGTCACCCTGGATAGAGTGCCGTGGCATCACAGCTCACAGCAACCTCCAATTCCTGGGCTCAAGCGAGTCTCCTGCCTCCGCCTCCCAAGTAGCTGGGACTACAG
>CAUYON010164380.1:0-34234 GCA_963573935.1 Arctocebus calabarensis | reverse complement strand
GCTCTTGGGCTTAAGCGATTCTCTTGCCTCAGCCTACCGAGGAGCTGGGACTACAGGCGCCCGCCACAGCGCCCGGCTATTTTTTGTTTTGCAGTTCGGCCGAGGCCGGGCTTGAACCCGCCACCTTCGGTATATGGGGCCAGCGCCCTACTCGCTGAGCCACAGGAGCCGCCCAATGGGAAACATTTTTAAAATTACTATACCTAAGTGGTTACTTTATTTCTATTTATTTTTTCCTGTGAAATAAGGCAGACTATAACTGGCATAATGGAATACACATGAGATTACATGTCTTCACGTGGCCTGGAGTGTGTTAAGGCAGCAAAATTCTAATAGCTCATTAGCCCCCGTGAGAGCCCAGTAATATAGGATAGCATAGATTGCAGTCAACTCCAGAAACAAGATAAGGTGGCATCTTATGTAGATTTGTAAATCCTCTATTACTTTGAAATCAGCTCCATAGCATATTTTAAACTCAAGACAGAATGTCTTCTGGTTCCTAATGATTGATTTAATGGTGGATCTGACCATATGTGTATCAGATAAGAAAAGTAATGTCCATTAAGTGGAGTAAAAATGTTCTTTTAGGGAGAAAAAAAAGTGATTTGAATCTTTAGATTCTCATGGGATCTCATTAAAGTTCTCTTTCTTTAATACATTGTGCAGCCTAATAGTTATCAGCAACCCTGCAGTGTGCATTGCTGATAGGTTAGTTTACCCAGGATTAATTGTGTAATTTTGCAAGCAACCAGCACAGTGAACATTGATTTTTGCATTAGCCCCATGTGTTGTTTCCAAGGGGATTCTGCTTTCTATTTTAAGGTGGTGTTCTATTTCACTTCTTATTAATTATAATTTCTGCTAGCATGTTTTATGTCTAATGCAATTTATTAAAAATCTTTCAGAATATTTTTTTCTCTCATTTTTATGTCCTCCAGAATCTTCATTAATTTTGAGCATTGATATGTCAAAAATGGCAGGAGAAAACGTCATTCACAAAAGGTTCTCAAACCAGTTGATTTTCTCACACTTCCTTGGATAAGTTGGCACAAATCTTTCACTAAAATGCAGAAGCAAATTCAGGTGCAACTACTCTGGGTATATCAAGTGAATAATCAATGCAAGCAGTAATCTGAGAGTACACATTTCTCAGACCAAAAGAAATGAGAATGGTGCTCCTCTTTTTCTGTCTTGTGTTCCTTGAAATTAAATCTCACATCTATCTACCCACCTGTCTTTGTGTGCCTGTCCGTCTCTCTCTATCACCGTAGAAAATGTACTGAGTCCATTTTCTCTATCATAGAGATAATGAACTGAGTTCTGAATAGCCAACTCTCCTTTGGACATTCACATCCAGAACTTAGTCCATTTTCTTTGATATGCAGAGCTTAGTATTTTCCAGAAATATGTGTAGATGTGGAAGAATTAGAGGAAGGGGTGTTTTGTTCAAATTTTCCACATAATTAATTCAACACTGAGTTACTACACTTTATCTGGGATTGTGAAATGGGATAGGATTGTGACATGCCTCTCGGAATTTCAACAGAATCTTTGTAGCTGGATTCCAAATAATCTTGATCTTCTATGTGGTTTTGGAAAAATAAAAATGATGTCGATTATACCAAATTTAGACCTTAACTTTTTTTGTCTTGAACTTGAAAATCAATTCCCTGCCTAAGCCATACCTCCTTCTCTTCCCCACTTCTCAGAGTTCCTGAGATAAAATTTCTTGCCCTCTATAGCATTGTGGTCTCTCAAAGGGAAAGAGTTGCATCTCCTGGTTCGCACTGTTTCTGTTTTGTTTTGTTTGAGGTGAGTTCTTGCTTCCTGTCCTTCAACCCTCCTCCCTGTGAGTTTCCACAGTATTATACAGGCCCGTTAAGGAGCCCTACAAAGCGGATACTTGCAATGTGTGCTGAGTGGCCAACTGGCCCCCATCGGAAGAACTCTTTTCAACACTTTTGTCACCAGAGCTTCAAAAACGGCTAGCCCCTGATGGATCAAAAGATCACTTGTATAATAAATTCTGAGCATTCAGTACATAATGAAGAGAATAAAACATGTTTTTTAAGCTCCTATAGGATGCCTGGATTATGTGGAGAGACCAAGGAAGTGGTGACTCTCTCTGGCTTTTGTGTCTCACATTAAATAGGAAGAGATGAAAGCAGAGAGTTAACACTGATAAAACCCCAAGTAGGATTTTGTCCACATCTTGTTCACTTGTTCACAATAAATCACCAGCTGATGATTTTTGGGAGGAAGAATGTTTTCCTTTTATAGTAAAAGTCTGAGTTTGTTTGTGTCATTTGAAACTATCCACCAAGCATAACCATTTTTAAATGTAGAGATGGGGTTATAATATTGTCGAGAAATTGGAATCATAATACTTTGGTTCTACACTTGACCTTTGTTGCTCATGTGTGACATTTGAGGAAGTAATTTAATCCTCTGAATTTGATTTTTTTTCTCATTTAGAAATGAACCTAGTAAAATTAACATGCAGATTTTTTTCCAGGATTCTGTGAAAAACCTTTGTTAGAATTCTATGAACTGTTAAGATATTACATTCTTATAGGCTGACTGCAATAGAATTCAAGTAAGCAATCACTACTGATTTAGTTCTCTGGATTGAGCCTGAACACTCCCCTTATATAATTCATCTTTGAGTAGTTTGAATGGCTCAAATCAGAGGTAATTTTTGAGGCTATTGTTATTGTGTTCAATATGTCAAGGACGCGAAGGTGTGTCCATGTTTCTGGAGAGAGAGTCCTTAGCTTTCTCCAGATTCTCAAATGTATTTGTGATCTCAATGGGGTAAGGGACCCTTTACCCAGACAATCACACAAATTTTTATTTTAAGTTAATTGGGAGTGCTACCATGTAAATATTGGAAAGCTGGAGAGCGAATTTTGTTATTGGTTTCTATGTACTAAGTGTTTTGTCTAACTGGAATTTTGTGAAATAAAATACCTGTTTTCCAAACTCTCTGGTGGAGAAAGACAACACAGACTCATGATATGAATGATTTTTTCCCCAGTATTTATAAAAATTAAAAAATTATCCTTGGTGATATCCCATAATTAAGGCATGTATTTTTTCTTCCTTCCTTTCCTCTCTCCTTTTTTTACACTAACACCACGAGTGTTTCTTCTGCCACCTCACCTTTTCCTTCTCTTACTTACATTGTGTAGATAATAGCAGGTGCACAATTTCCCACAGAACTGAAGCAGGCCCAGTTTATGGGTGAACTAAATCCAAAATTTTGCAAAATAAGGTTGGGTTACACATAGTTTCAGCTAAAAGTTGGTTGTAATGTCTAAGAAATGTTCTATTAATTGGAATTTTTAATTGAGAGTGTATGTTTAGACTTTATTTCTTATTCTCTCTCATTCCAAATGTATTGAACCCTAAATGCATTTGGTGTGACCCTACACTATACTTTCAGCTTACCCAGGCAAATGTAGAATTTTTTTTTTTTTTTTTGAGATAGAGTCTCACTTTGTCACCCCTGGTAGAGTGCTGTGGCATCATAGCTCACAGCAACCTCAAACTCCTGGGCTCAAGCGATTCTCTTGCCTCAGCCTCCTGAGCAGCTGGGACTACAGGTGCCTGCCACAATGTCAGGCTATTTTTTTTTTTTTTAGAGAGATGGGGGCTGGGGGGGCTGTTTTGCTCTTGCTCAGCTGGTCTCAAACCTGTGAGCTCCGGCAATCCACCTGCCTCTGCCTCCTCAGAATGCTAGGATTGAACCACAGTGTCCTGCTCATAATATATTCCTTACTGGTGTCTTTGCTTTCCCTTTCTCACATCCCCCACACCCCCCACCAGTGCTTCCATGGATTTGGCCTCCAAATAAACTACTTGAACTAAAATATTTGTCTTGTCATCTGCAATTGGTAAATTTTTTGCATGAGTAAAAACTGGAATTTATTTATTTTTTATATATATATATACATATTTGTTTTTTTTTTTTGAGACAGAGTCTCACTTTCACCCTTGACTGCCATGGCATCACAGCTCACAGCATCCTCAAACACCTGGGCTCCAGTGACTCTCTTGCCTCAACGTCCGGAGTAGCTGAGACTACAGGCACCCACCACAACACCTAGCTATTTTTAGAGATTGGGTCTTGCTCTTGCTCAGGCAATCCACCTGCCTCGGCCTCCCAGAGTGCTAGGATCACAGGCATGAGCCACTGTGCCTGGTCCTATTTGACATATATTTTGAAAGCATCACTGATAATTTTATATTCTCTTCATGTTAAAAATTTCTAATTTATGTACTGAACAATATTTGGCAGGAGTGGAAGTCACGACTAGAGCTGATGGTTGACCAGAGGTTATACTTAGAATTCACACATTCATCTCCTTTCTGAAGAGTGTTCTGGCGTCCACCACGTGCTGAGCACACTGTGAAGAGGCGGTGGGGAACGGTGGTCTCAGCCTGCATATCGGCAGCTTGCTGCAAATTATTAATTTGGTCTCCTAAATGACCCAATTTTGTTTGCATATAATTTTGTTTCTCTGCTGTCCCTGGAGCTCCTTATACAGACTTATTTTTATTTGGTCCCAGTGAAAAAATTTTGAAAGTTGTCACTGAATTTGCACACTTTCTACATTGCGGTTTATAAGAATTAGCATTTTATTGGAATACATTTGAAGTTACGTAATTAAGGAAACATTTAGAGCCTATCAAGAATATAGTTCGCTTCATTTTCTGAACATCTTATGTCATCTCTATGTAATAGTTTTAAATTTTTAAAACAGAAAAATTGGTGCTCTGCCAAACATCTATTTTCACAGATTTACAAGTTACGTACTTACCTTTAGGTAGTTTTTACAAATCAAATTTTTCAATTACTAGTGAATGGGTATAAAATAATTATTGTCATTATGTAAGGCATCCTGCCTGATTCCGGGTTTACCATTTATAAATTCTCATTGCCACCCCGTAAAAGAAGTGACCCAGGGGTTGTTAGTTATAGTTAAAAAGAAATGAGGAAACAGAAATTCAGGGAGTTTGGGACACACACAAGGCTCCATGGGAAGTAAGTGCCAGAGTTGGTGCTGTTCAGTTCTTTTAACTGTACATTAGAGTCTAGAATCTTCTCTGGTACTCCACTTCCTTCATCTCTCAAAGACCCACAGAACACTTAAAATTCTTTCTGTAAGGCTAGGGCTGAAATCAAGGCCATTCCAGAAAAAATCAATTTAGCCCTTTCTTTCCTCTCTTTTTTTCTTACACTCAAGACATCCATTATCCTTGAAACTTTAAATCCATCCAAGAATACAAAGATATCAAACTGAGTTATCTTCCTGACATAAATCTGAACTTGGCCTTTCCTACTAAAAATCCACAATGGTCTTCTGTTACAAGATGAAGTTTAATTATCGAAGCGTGTCAGCCGGGGCACCTTACATTGTTTGTGCAATCCAACTTTTCAGCCTCATCTCTTTTTATTATCTATTCCTTGCCCTTACACACCTCATCTTTAGCCTTGTGAACTTTATATATCTTCTGGACTATGCCCCGCTTTTTTACGCTTCTGAGTTGCTTCTTTTGCTATTCTATATCAGCCCTCACCGTAACGACAAACTGGAATGCCATTCTTTAATTTAAGATTGATAAACTGGGTTACTTACTCACCTAGCCAAAGAACTGTGCAGGCTTGGAGAATAAAGTATTTATTTATATTTCTTTTTTTTTTTTTTTTTTTGAGACAGTGTCTCATTCTCTTGCCCTGCGTAGACTGTGGTGGTGTCATAGCTTGCAGCAAACTCAGAATCCCGGGCTCAAGTGACCCTCTTTCCTCAGTCTTCCATGTGGCTGGGACAAAGATGTCCACCTCCACACCAAGCTAGATTTTCTATTTTAGAAGAGACGAGATTGACTCTTGCTCAGTCTGTTCTCCAACTCCTGAGCTCAAGCAAGCCACTCACCTTGGCCTCCCAGAGTGCTAGGATGACAGACATGAGCCACTGTGCCCGGCCTATTTATATTTCTTACCATGTTTATTTTGGGGCAAAAAAGTAGTTCATGATCATTAAAAATAGATTGATTAAATTCTAGCATCTTTGATCTCTCCTTATCTCTCTCTCCCCATGAACAGTGGTAGCAATTTGATATATTTGCTTCCAGTGCTGTTTTCCACATAGATATAGAAAATGTTTGTATGAGAAAAATTCAGCTCCTATTCTCTGTATAATTTGTAATGCTTTATTGAATGTTATAAGAATTTTCATTCAATAGACTTTGAAAATACACATACAACTTGTAAAACTACAAATTTTCTAATACATAACCGTATTTAAACACTAAATTATTTCTCTATTAAGTGCCAAATTATTTCTTTGTTATCGAGGCCTTAAGTTGTCAGAATTTTACTTACACTCAGTAAACATTTTACACTTATGTTTGAGCATATCTTAATATGTTTCATCTAACTTAAGCTCTTAATATGTTTCATCTAACTTAAGCTAGATTTGTAGATATGTGACTATTGGCCCAAGCATATGAATTGAAAAGCTGTTAGGCAAAATGTTCAGAATGCTAGGCATGTAGAGATAAAACCAGCTGCAGCCAAGAGTTCATTATAGCAGGATACCAAATGGTGAGGCAGGGCCCAAGGCCACGGCTGCAATACAAGTTTCTCATCACACCATCACTGGTCTTCCGACCACAATTGTTGATTGTGCAAGTTGACCACCCAAGGGATTGTAACAAACTGGTCAACATGTGGAAGTGATCAGCATAAGGAGCTAGGCCTACTGTACTGATATGCACATGTGGTGCATGCCCAGTCTATAAAAATCCGGGTAACTTAAGGAGGTGGTCAATAGAGGGAGGTGGCCAACTATGGAGGGTCTATTGTGTATGTATGTGTGTATGGTAGCTATCACACTAGTTGAATATTAACATTGATTTGAGGAAGGAAATACACTAAGATGTTAGTAGTTATCTTTGATGGTTAATTTTCATTTTGTTTGTTGTTTATGGATATATACATATTTGTATTTTACTGAATGTCTGCAGTGAGCATTTAGTATTTTCATAATACAACAAAACCCGCTATAAATATTCATCTTAACCAACTGCCATCCCTTGCAAATCTTTTCTAATGTGACTTCATGGGTAGAAAGTGAGCTTCCCATAGATGGAATAGTGACATCACTTGAAAATTTCTTGTTGTCTCCTAAAGTTTACAGCAGCATGAGACTTACATTACCAAGATTAATATATAGAGACCGTGCTGAATATTTGGGGTGTATGGACAGAGGACTAAAACTTAGTGGCAATTCAAAGGAAACACAGAAAGTTTCCCCTTTGGTTTGCTTTGAGGAGAGAGGGGAAAGCAGATTCTGAGACCCACAGGCCGGTAACATAAGGATGTTAAAGGTGGTCGGGGGTTGAAAGCCATTTGAGCAAATACTCAGACCAAAGCAGCAGGTGCAGTGGCTCAAGCAGGAAGTAGGAAATAATAGCCTGGGATCGGATTTGTTTGGACAAGTTCCTGTTTGGGGGACATAGGGCTCCCCATTCATGGGTGTGCCTTGACCACAGCACCGGAAGCAGAGTAATCAAGTAATACATTCTAGAATTAATAAACAAAGACCCCCTTGTACAATGCTTTGGGACAGAAAGTCCTAATAATAGCGATGTTAACTCCTTTTCATACCTAAATATGCCCGAATGTCTTCCAGGCAGTTTTCGTATGTATCCAGCATAACTTTTAATGGTTTACATCCTGTTCTTTCATAATGATTGAAAAATATTTGTGTCTAAATATTACATCTAAGCTTGTAGATGTAAAGAACAAGAGTCTGCTTTAAGAGTGTACTGGTGCTTCAGTAATACCTATGGAGATGTTAAAGCCTGCCAAAGTTGCAAAGTTCCTTTCTGGGGAAATGGTTATGAAACATTAGGCAGTATGTAATTCTTTGTGTTTTAGTTTTGTCATCTTTACATGAAGACTTTAAAGAAAAATGTAAGGATAAAATGAGTTAATAAATGTGAGACACTTAGGACAGGGCCTAGCTTATGATTTGTCCTGTGTAAATGTATCTCCGTGCCATTACTATAGAAGCCTGATCTGGCTATTAACTAACCCATTATCAACTGGTTTGATTATGCTTTAGTCAAAAGTGATATTTGAGGCTATTGCCACATATATTTTGGACTGTGTCTAAAAAGATAATACTTTTCTACAATTGTTTTTGGAATGACTATTGCAAATTTTTAATGGCCTTCTACTTCCTTGGGAGATAATCTCCAATTGCATTAGAAAGTTATGTCATATTGCTTAATATTTTGATGCAGCAGTCGTCTGATTTCTTTTCTGAATGTATTTATCTTCATTCATTCTTTACGCGGTTTTTGTTTCTAGTCCTTATCTTAAACATTGTTATTGTTACTAAATTTTAAGGCTTTTTAATTCTGTGAAGGCAAAAAGTGGAAACCTAGGCTTGGTGCCTGTGGTTCAGTGGGTCACGTACACCTGAGCTAGCAGGTTCGAATCCAGCCTGGGCCCGCCAAACAACAATGACGGCTGCAACCAAAAAATGGCTGGGCGTTGTAGCGGGTGCCTGTAGTCCCAGCTACTTGGGAGGCGGAGGCAGGAGACTCGCTTGAGCCCAAGAATTGGAGGTTGCTGTGAGCTGTGATGCCACGCCACTCTACCCAGGGTGACAGATTGAGGCTGTGTCTCAAAAAAAAAAAAAAAAAGCAGAAACCTATTAAACACATGTATATGTAAAAAAATTAAAAGAAGTTATGTCAAATCAGAACTAGATCCTGTTTGAGATCTAAAAAAAGTTATCTATCTGATTTATTCTTAACTTCAAACATGGATAGTTTTGCTTATTGCTTTCAAGACCATTTCAGACATGGTTTCTTTTGAGACTCACACTACCTTTCCTAGTACTGAGATGAGCAGGAAGGCCCCCGCCATTGAACTCCAAATTGAGAAACTGGGTGGAAATGCCTCAGAAGAGGGACTCTCTGGGCTCTGGGAGGTGGGATTGTTGAGTGGCATGGCACCTTGTAATGGGGTGGGGGGTCCAAGCTTTGTTGTTGGTAGCACAGTGTGGCTGAAATTTTACCTCTAGGTTTCTTCTGCTACCTCAACAATTGTGGTTGGAAGACCAGTGATGGTGTGAGGAGGAATCTGAGACTTGTGTTGCAACCGTGGCCTTGGGCCCTGTCCCACCTTTTGGTATCCTGCTATAATGAACTCTTGGCTATAGCTGGTTCCCAGGAGCTTTGTCATATCCACATTTGATTGCAGAGAAAATGAGGAGTTAAGTAATATTCCCAAAGAGGCACAGCTAGTAAGTGGCAGAGCTTATTCATTCATGCAAGCAAATATTTATTGATTGTCTATTGTGAGCTATGTGCTGGAGCTGGATCAAAACCCCAGAGTACCTGAGTGTGATTTATATTATCAGCCAAACTCAAGTCCTTCCAGGTCAGCCAACTGTAAGGAAGGGAAGAGTTCTTGAGAGTGTGTATTGGTTCTCAGTTTTCAAATGTTAGAGATGAAATATACACCCTCTTTTCTGATAATAAATTATGAGTGCACAGGCCAAGAATATGTCTCAGCTTCTCAGAAAGCTATTTATTTCTTTAACAAATATGACCTATCATAATAATAGAATTCTATTGTGTATGATTTGCCTTGAATTTATTTCTGAGGGGATCTTCTCTCTTCCAAGTTGTAACAGCCCAAGATAGTATATAGCATAATTATATTCACTTTTCTGTATCCTTTTAGATTTTATTTGTTTTGGTCCATCTGTTCTGTGTCTTCGTCTTTCCACACAGAAGATTTCTAATGTGTTTAATCTTCTCCTGCATGAGAGTCTCATGGTTCCAGTTTCTTGAATAGTTAGTTTAGTTGCTCTTTCTGTCATTATCAGAGAGGTTTGATATAGACACACACATCTATGTGTTATCATAGACTCTTAAGGCAAAAAAGAAACTATAAAAATCATTCAGGTAACATTCTCATGTTGTGCATAAGGACTTTTGGGCCCAAATTTGTTTAGAGACATGTCATTTATAAATAATGCTAGTTAATAACTGAGGTAGGAATAAAATTCATGAGGACTTCTGAGTTGCCCTGGAATAGTCCTTGTTGATTTCCCCATATTATGCTATTGACCTCCTTTGGACAGCTAAATGTGTATCTTAAAAAATAGTAGGGGATAGAGAAATCATTAATGTAGAGTCCTTCTCTCAATGACACTCAAAGCACTTTACCAGATGATACAGTAAGGGAGTCTAGTGTAGATAAAGGCACAGGCTTTGGAGTTACATGAACTTGGCTTCAAATCTTGGCACCGCCATTCATTCTTCTTCTAACTCTGTACATGCTACCTAACCTATTTGAATTCATTTAATCTTTTATAAAGTCAGGGTCAGTAGTACCCAATTTACAGGGCTCATGTATTACATGAAATAATACATACATTGCTTGACATAACATGCAGCTCATCATATGTCTCTGATTGATGTTAGAAAGAAAACCACATATTATCTTTGGCTGGAAGTCAGTAACTGTGTATTAGTAATTTTAACAAACGTTAAAATTAGTGATCAGAAATAGAGATTACTTTCTTTTATGGTGCTCTTTTGGAAGTATTCAGTGGAAAAAAAATTTCACATCTTCATATTGCTTACATAAGGTTTGCCTCATAAATATATTCAAACAGCATACATTTGCTACTTACCCTATATGTGGTGGTTCTCATTTTCTGTTTGTGTGTCCACTTTTGCTGTACTGCCGACTTATATTCCAGGGACTATCTTGTGCATCATATAGTCATTCAACAACTTTGTGCAGAGCATCTTGGCACATAATTTGAGAATATTTATAAAATATTCTCTATGTGTTGACCCCTTCTTTGTAAAATTTTGTAGTGAATATTTTGTAAATGAAGGTACATTTAGTGCCAATTTCCCATTTTCCCTGTTAGGTGATTTCAGGGTCAACTTTTGGGACATCCTGCTATTTGTCGAGCCTGGGCTATATTTTCTTTCAGTCATGCTTTTTAAGCATTCCTATCCATTCTCCTTTTACATTTAGTAGGTATACTTACTCATGTCTCTTAAGCAGAAGAAACTTACGGACTTTGGGAAAAAAGCAACTTTTCACTAAGAATAGAAAGTTAGACATTATTATCTTCATCAACGGTGGTGAGTAAATAAATTCAAAGGATTTTACATCCTGCTAATATAATAAAATCAAAATGAAAAAGACACTTTCTTAGCCCATCATGGGGTAGTGTATGTGTACACTGATTATAATGTTTGAAACCATCACGGTGTAGTGTATATGTACACTGATCATTATGTTTGAAACTGTGCAATGTCTGTGTCTTGTAAATTATATAGATACACTTATTTGCTATTTACCAGAAGAAAACAGTAGGAATATATTTTTTAAAATGAGATGAAAAAACAAATATACATATATGTGTGTACTTGTTGCTTTCTAAAAGACTATCTGGGTACCCAGAACCCCTGTTTGAAAATCATATACACCTACAACATGTAGGAATAAAAGGAAACCTCATAATACAGAGATAATTCTTCATATCCACCAACTACCAAATACACATGTGTGCACAGGCAGTGGTTGAATTAGTGGGAAAAGACTTATACGGGTGATTAATGTGAGTGCCTTTTCAACCAAAGTTTAAGGAAGGAGATGAGAGCTCAGTAGGTATGGTCTGCATTTGAGCAGACAAATAAGTTGTGCATATCTAGACCCCAGGCCTAATGCTAAACAACAGTCTGAAAAATCCTGCATGAAAGTGTGGGGGATTTAGTGCAGACACCAGTCTCTTTTGTCATTGGTGTCCTTGGTAGTGATTGGAAGTAGGGACCCATGGAGAGGAGTCACCTGAGGTAGCTGCATGACATGACGGGTTTTGAATAATGTCTTAGAGAGATTTACTCTTGGAACAATGAGTCCAGGATCTATGCATTTATGCCATTCTTCATCACTGGGATAAATTAAGGACATTCTAGATGATGTCATTTAATTTTGGCCTCAACAAATAGAATGGAAGGATCAGCAAACATTGCATTTTTGTTTTTCCCACTGAGACATTGCAGTGACACTTATGGGTTGGAGACAACAAAGTGATAGCCAATTTCTGTATTCCTTTACTTAGGGAAAGAACTTCTACAGCCTGCAGAAGTCAGTGAACACAGTTATACTCCAGCAATGTGTACATAGATCCACTGGTTAGAAGCCACATTAAATGCTATTTTGTGCATTGTTACTTGACCATAAACACTTGTTTATTATAATCATGCAAATAGTAATGGTGTCAGATGTAGACCAGGGGGCGGGTGGAAATGAGGCTATTAAACAAAAGTATGAAGGCCACAGTCTGAGTAGTGTGTCACTTGGTCAATTGGAAAGCAGTGGGGATTTTTCTTATTCTTGCCAGGGTGGAATTTTTCTTCTCAGTGTATTGGTGTGAGGTTCTCTCCCTGGGCATTGCAATCTGTTTGTAACTTCTTGGCAACAGCTTTTGGAATAAGGCCAAAGAGAATGTCAAATGATTCACGGAATGGGAATGGGTTGTTCAAATTTTTAGCCTCCCTTTCTTTTCTTAAGGCCAAGGATGTTGTAATTTTATAAATCTCTTTAATTGATAATTTCTACCAGAAGGAGTGAGAATCGTTAGGTGGAATTTAGCTCTTCTGAATAATATTCAGTCATGAAATTATAACAACTGGTATGCAAAGTATTTTTGACTTATTTTGATTATCTTCATGCCTAACAGAAAATTGTAGTTTTTTTCAAAGGTGTGTTCTTGGGAAAGTCTTCAATAAGTTTATAAGCAATCTTCTAATGATTGGGAGCCAATCCCCAAGTTTCCTGAGAATTAACAATAAAAGGATTGTGTATATTGGTTAAAACATTTCCTTCATTTTACATGTTGATGTTTTTAAGAGATGGGATGTTTGGTATGAGCATACCTTGGGCTCCTTTTTTTTCTTTATTAAATCATAACTGTGTACATTGATGCATTTATGGGGTTCAGTGTACTGATTTGATATACAGTGTGAAATGCTGACATCAAATTGATTAACACATCCACCCCTCGCTTACTTCTTTGTTGTGGTAAAACAATTATACTCTATTCTTAATAGTTTTGAAATGTACCATTGTATGACATTGGGCTCTTGATTTGTAGGCTTAAGTACATTCTGTAGTTCATAGAGATCTGACCTTTGAACGCTTCCTGATAGAGCTCTGCTCATTTTAGTAGATGTTGTTTTATTTTGACAGATTGATCACTGTAGCAGGTAAAAAGCCAGTGATTATTGCACAAAACGATTCATGGAGGACCATGCCGAGACACTTGCAAATTGTGTTCTGTTGCAAAATGTTTGAGTTCTGCAACAAGACAGGTCAATACATCTTCCAATGAGAAGCGTAATTATGTGGCAGTTTTCTGCTTGTCTGCCCTCTCTGCTTCTGTTATTACTAGATTGAAATTCACAAAATTCCTTTTTTTTTAGCAGCAGAACAATACTATTGCTTAGGTATTTGATTAAAAATGTCATAGGGGTGTGGGGAGAAAGAAAAATTAAATCATTGTTTTTTTTTAACAGAGAAAAGGTAAAAATTAATTTAAAAGTGGTTTCTTAGATGGAAATTATCACTAAAATGACATCTTCCACATCTACCCCTAGGTGCCGTACACTGCCAACAATGATCCTTTCATAATACCTCATACCTGTCATAGAGGAACTAAGGGGAACTTAATTTACTGGTAAGACTATTTTCCTTAATCAGCTGTTTTATGTATTTTTGATTGTTTTTAATTACTGAGAAACACAGTGAAGGAGGATGGCTGGAGGGAGTAATGTAGGATAAGATGGCATAGAAAGTTTATGTTCATTACAGGCTTAGCATAGATATAGACCAGTTAATGCTATAGTGAAGGTGTTTTGTTTGGTTTGTTTTTTTAATTCATTAAAAGAAAGCAAAACACATCCCTTAAACTTATTCTTCTTGTTGGCTGATCTCTTGGTATATGTCAAAGTGGCATCTGTATAATACTTATCTAAATGTCATTTTTAATAGAAAAACTAACTTCACCACTGGGATCTGAGAGGGTTGCCTTCTTAGGGAGCTTGACGTTTTATTGAGAAAACTTGTATTTTCCGAGGTCAATCTGTGGTCACCTCTTCATGACCTGAACGGCTTTCAGGTTCAGTTAACTGTCCCTTGGACTTGGACAAATGTGAAATCTGACCTGAATCTTCCACTGGAGTTTTTTTCAAATTCTTTGTGCAATACCAGGCTAAATTATAATTCCTTTCAAAGAGTTTGGAACAGTGAGAAAAGTCTGTGTTGGAGGGAGGACCAGACTCACTATGGTGTGGTGCTGTGTTATCTGTTTGATTTTTCTGGCTTTCTGATTTCCTAATACGTAAAATTGGAATAATAGTGATAACTGCGTTTATGTGCAGCTCAAATTAGAGTATTTTCATAATGCATGTGGTCATTGCATTTGCTTCAGTATATGTCAGTAATTAGTATCATGACCTTTTTTTTTTTTTTTTTTTTTTTGAGACAGAGTCTCAAGCTGTCACCTTGGATGGAGTGCTGTGGCATTACAGCTCACAGTAACTTCAAACTTCTGGGCTTAAATGATTCTCTTGCCTCAACATCCCAAGTGGCTGGGACTATAGGTGCCAGTAACAATGCCTGGCTACTTCTTGGTTCTAGTTGTCATTATTTATTGGCGGGCCCGGGCCGGATTCGAACCTGCCAGCTCCAGTGTATGTGGCTGGCGCTCTAGCTGAGGTGCCCTAGCTGATCATGACTTGTCTTTAAAGACGAAGTGTTTGGAAGAAAACAGTCATTTATTTTCTTTTTTAAATGATATGAATGAAAAGAATGATTTTCTTCTGTCTTACGAGCCCATTTGTCATTAACAGAATATGCACTCCTGAAGAATTAAGATATTATTTAGTGCTTGCAGAATTTTTTACAAATATTGGTTGTGAGGAGATCTTAATAAACATAAAATAATAACCTCAATGAGTAATGAGATAGGGTACCTTGACTCTGAGTCATTGTTAGCATACCTGGTTCCCGGTAATCCTTGGGGGCCCTCTAAATGAATGGAGGGTGGGGTGATTCAAAGAATAAGTCTGTGAGAAAACGGAGTGGCTGTGTGCTTTAAATCACATTTGAACTCTTTGTCTTATTCACTAGGGTGACTCTGCCCTCCATTATTTTCCATCTTCCCTTTGGAACTTGCTCCGAGAGTAGTTCTCCATCTAGGCTTTCTAACTTTAGTTAATCTGCAGGTCTCTTTGAAGATTAAAAACTACTCAAGGTATATCCTAGGATTCCTAGGGAAAAGTCTTCTTGAAATCTGTTCACCAGATTTTTTGATGATATTGGTTTGTGTGGGGTGCATTTATTCCACTAATGATTTCACTATAAATGGATTTCTTGTTCCTAAGAAATCTAGGTAGATTCTCTGAGAGTGTAAATGATGAAATAAAACAACCAAGGTATTAAATTTTTAAAAAGATATTATCATGGTACCATGAGGAAATTTAATTGTGGTTGTGTCATGATGATGTATTAATAACTATGTATGCAGACATCATGAAAATGGATGGTAACCTGTGAAAGTCCCTGCTCACTCATAACCCTGTATTTTTTCCTTTTTCATTCAATTATGTTTATTTTTCATGTTCTTCTTAATGATTGATTTTATTTAATTATTTAATTAAATATTATTAAATATTTAGTTCTATAAAATAAGTTCTCTTACTGTGTGTTTTCACTGTGGTGCTTGAGGAATCAGTGTGACTTTCAGGAGGGGTTCATGGAGTCACAGTCCTAGGAGATACTTTCTCTCTTTCTCTTAATCCTTTTCCTTTTGAGAATCTTTTGTTTTGAATTTTTTCTCCTTGCTACACAGCTTCTCAAGAATTAAAAGAAAAAGGAGTAAAATACTGTTCAAAGCTCAAATTAAACTATAAAACTTGAATACTAATTTTTGTTTTTCTGATTTTCAACACCTAGATTCATCTGAACTTATTCAGAGCACAGTTTAAGTGTTAGAAATTTTATGAGGTTGAGCTTGTCCCTCTCAGAAGAATATAGGTTTATCTGTACGTTTCTGTTGTGCCATAACTATGTATGACCCATCTGAAGATGATATTATCTCTGCGTCTTAACAGAAGACCTGCTAAGTACTTGAATGACAGAGACTACATTTTTATAGCAGAAGGTCATGATAAACCATGAGCTGTGTTAGTCACTTGGGGTCATGCACCAAGATTGGTTGATGGTGCTTATGTCTTTACATTATGGTATTTGGATGGGTTCTTTTATATCAAAGACTAGGCCACATGTCCTGAAAGTAGGGAAGAGGGAATAGTATTTTTACTTAAATACTAAATAAATGGCTTGGCACTCATAACTTGGTGGTTTGGGCATCAGCCACATGCTCCAAGGCTGGCAGGTTTGAACTTGGCCCAGGCCTGCTAAACAATGACAACAACAACAACAACAACAAAAATAGCTGGGCATTGTGGAGGGTGCCTATAGTCCCAGCTACTTGGGAGGCTGAGGCAAGAGAATCGACTAAGCCCAAGAGTTTGAGGTTTCTGTGAGCTGTGACACCACGGCACTCTACCAAGAGTGACAGGATGAGACTCTGTCTCAAAAAACAAAAAATAAAATGAATAAGTAGATAAATACTAAACAGAAAGTAAAGCACTACTGTGAGAGGAGAAGATAGCTGCCTTCCTTTGCTTGTGAAGTTTTTATAAAGGTGTTGATTATTTTCCAGTAACACCTAAGTCTACTGTTGAGAGGCTATTCATGTGCTTAATTATACCAGGGGTTGACTCCTATACTCTGGGGAGGATAAAATGGGACAACTACTCCCTTCTGAACGTTCTCAGTACAATGAGATACACACACTGCATAGATGCCACTGGTTTGGCTGATCCTGCTTCTACCTTGTTCTAGCTCTGTCCACGTGCCTCATTCACAGGTGCAATTATGCATGGGTCTCATGGACAAATATTGGCAAGCAGGGTCCAGGTGAAATTTGTATTTGTATCATGGCAATTGAGACACTCTAGATGCTTCATAAATGTAGGAATGGAAGGGAAGAAGGATGCACAAAGGGAGGATAGTTTCTCCTGGTGACTTCTTGGATACCTGGGCTGCGAAGTTTCTGGATTGCTTCTCTGGGCCCTGTAATCCTCTCTGCAATCTTGCTAGTTTTGAGTTGTACTTAAACTTGGTGACTAGTTTAAAGTTCCCATAATCATTAGCTCTCTGATAGTCCTACCTGGACAGGTAGGTCCTGGTCTTGTCTTGTGTTGGCTTTGGCCTGTGGCTAATTCAATTCAGGACCATTGGGAAATAAAAGTGTAAGGTTTATAATAAAAGGATGAAGGTTTGTTACACAAAATAAAAATCTCTCCTCACGTAGTGCTAAGGGGAAACCAAGTAAAACCTATTTCCTTGGAAAGAAGTTCCCCTCAGTTGAAAAATTAAGTGCAGTTTTACAGCATCTTTTGAGATGGAGCTTTGACAGACCATAAAAAATTCCAAGTGATAGTAGAATATTGTGCATGAGTAATTGATGTCTCATGATTCACAATGATGATACTAAACTGTGTCCTTTTCCTTTCCCATGATATAAATGCATCAGATCTAGCTCCCTGCCCTTGTCCCGGAATTAATCCTTCCTAACCGTGTTTCATGCCTACACCTTTTAAATATTTATAGGCTGTGATGCTTCCTTTATTGTTGTTTACCCACTCTGGGGACATTCAGAAGCCTCACATTTCTTTCTCAGACAAGCACCCCATTCCCTTCTTACTTCTCTTGGCTGTTCTTTGGATTGCCTCCAAATTGCACACATAATTTTGGTGTGGAGGTGCCAAAAATGTGTTTGTTTCAACTGGCATCTTATTGAAGTTGTTGTTACTCAAGTCACACACACACAAATAAATGTGATTTTCAAAGCATGAAAATTCAGAGAGTGCTCTGAAAGGAAACAGAGACTTATAAATATGTTGTGAAAATGCTACAGGTAGGTAGATTTTAAGTCACCGGGGAAGTGACATCTTGAAGTCAAAAGATTATAGAGTGAGTTCTGTGAAGAGCTGCATTTCTAAGCACAGGTCTGTGATTATTTTGCAGGGTTTTGTTGTTACCATTAGTCTATGGGTTCTTCTTCGTAACTTTATTGAGGTATAATTGATATACCAAAAACGGAAAATATTTAAGATGCGTAATTTGATGATTTTTGACATATGAAAACACTCATGAAACCACACAATCAAGGTAACAATCATATTTCTTACTTCCCATGGTTTCCTCTGTACCTTTTCGTTCTTGTTAGCTTTTAAGATTTTAATAGGGCGAGGCTCAGTCTCTCCTCTCCATAGCCATTTGCTTCTTTTTAATTTATTTTTCCTTTCCTGGCAAATCCAGGAGGCAGAATACTGGCATCAAAAGTAAAACAGTTGCTCAGTTGCTAATGCATTACAAAGAAATGACTGACCATAATAGCATTGAATTATTAAAGACAAAAAGGCACTGAAACCCAGCAAAACTTGGCTGATCTCATTAATAAACAGACGCTTTGATCTTATTTTGATATTTAAAAGGACTGCTGAAGTAGCAACCTGACAGACCCTATATATAAAAAGTCCATGAGAATGTGTAGCACCACCAAATGACTTACCGCAAAATCCAATGAAAGGAGAAAATTGTGTTTCCTCAAGAAAATGCTACTTTTGCCCCAGGGCAATCCATGTTAGGGGGAAAATAGCACGTAAAACCCTGACACAAATCATAGACATCTCTCCTAAACTGCAGATCTTACTGGACTCCACACACATGCAGATATTTGAGGCCTTGGAAAGGAAGGAAACCAGTGAAATATATCACTCCTATCATGCACGGAATTGGGAAGAGCAGCCAAAGCAGACACATCTCAGCACCTAGTGATGAAGCAAGGAATTAGAAACTAAATCAAAGCCTCTGATCAAAGGCTAATTTAGCTTGTCATAAATGATCCTGCAGTGGAAGGAAACCTTACGCACGAAGATCAAAGATTAGCGCCTCTGCATACACCACAACACCCCCACTCTACAGAGGAAGAAAAAAGCAGAGAGAAGAGGGGAAAGAAAGAAGAAATAACATGAAATCTCACTAAGAATCCAGGGCAATATAATCTGCACTTCTTAAGGCCAGCATGTGCTGTTAGAAAAAGGAAAGAGAATTATTTTGTAATATGTATGAGTTCTACCTTTGAAATAGTTAGAAGCGGGCACCATGGGCTTAAGTAATTTATTTGCAAGCAGACAACATTGGGCAGTGCTTTTTGTGGTAGTTTGCTTCCCTTTTTTGTAGCCCCTATATTAAGTAAGTCTATTTATAACTACAAATGGCAGGTAAATAATTTCACATTTGAGGTACTACCATCTATTAAATTAAAGCTGGGTCACAGACTTCAGCCCATATTAATTACAAACTTCTTATTAACCAGATATTATCAAGACTTATTTAGTAATTCTTATTGTTTTACATACTGTGAACATAACCAGCTGCTTAACTGTGTATGGACATTGGACAGAGGAGGAATAAAAGTTTTCTTCCTCTACTTTCTTAGTTTCTATACCTGGGAACTGTCAATTAAAGTAACAAAAGACAGATTAGTAGTAGAAAAGAGAAATTTTATTTAGTGTTAAATTAATTAATTTTTATTTACACAGAGGTATGTCATAGAAAAGAAGTAAAAACGCACATACACCGTTAGCATAGAATCCTCAAAGAACTCAAATTGGACCACCCATTTGATCCTACAATCCCATTACTAGACATCCACCCAGATGAAAAAAAATCCTTTTATCATAAGGACATTGCAGCTCAATTTACAATCACCAAAATGTGGAAACAACCTAAACACCCACCAACCCAGGAATGGATTAATAAGCTATGGTATAGATAGACTATGGAATACTATTCAGCCATAATAAAGATGGAGACTTTACATCTTTTGTATTAACCTGTATTCAGTTGGCACACATTCTTCTTAGTAAAGCATCACAAGCATAGAGAAGCAAGAATACAATGTACTCAATTCTAATATGAAGACAGTAGATGATCTAATACAAAGTAGGGGTCAGGGGAATGAGGGAGCAGAGAGAAGGGAGGAGGGAGGGCATGGGGGGTCACAGTATATGTCACAACTCTTAGGGGGGGACACAATATAAGAGGGACTTTATCTAACAAATGCAATCAGTGTAACCCAATTCTTTGTATCCTCAATGAATCCCAAATAACAAACAAACAAACAAAAAATACACAGTCAGACCCAGGATCTTTTAACAAAGGGTAATAAGTTGTATAAAAGTGAGAAGACAAAGGAAAATGTAAGATAACTCTATAAGGGAAAGTAATGGAAGATATGGGTTATTTTAGTAATTTTTTTTTTTTACAGACCCATCTGAATGCCAACTTTCTGTCTCCAGTGATAATAGTTATTCTTCCCCTGCCTGATACAGGTGAGGGAAGAGAAGAAAGGGGAAGTAGATATACAAGGGGCATTTATTTTCTGCTTTGGGCAGACAGGGAAGCTATTTTTTACAAAGAACTATTTTTGTGTTTACTCTCTCCTAACTGCCTTCAGTTCGAAGTAATTCTTATGCCAAAGAGGCATATTTGGGGTGACATTTTGTGATCCTCCTCAATTCCTATACAGTATATTCTCCTGTCATATGTGTGTATGTGTATTATTATTATTTGTGACAGAGTCTCACTCTGTTGTGGGTAAAGTGCTGTAGCATCATCATAGCTCACAGCAACCTCAAACTCTTGGGCTCAAGAGAACCTCTTGCCTCAGCCTGGCTAGTTTTTTTCTATTTTTAGTAGAGATGAGGTCTTCCTCTTGCTTAAGCTTATCTGGAACTCCTGAGCTCCAGTGATCCTCCCACCTTGGCCTCCCAGAGTTCTAGGATTACAGATGTGAACCATTGAGCCTGGTCATGCTTTGTTTATTTTTGATGACATTTTAAGCTTGTGCCATGTGTAAAATGACCATGAAAATAAAATTATTCTGCTTATGAAAGAATAAGGAGAATAATTATCGGATTGCTTTATTATTTTGTAGTATGAATACATGTAAAAAAGCATTCATTTGTTATTCAACAATTATTTTTGCATGACTATTGAGAGTCACTTCACTTAGAATACAGTTGCAAACAAAGTGTTCTTACCCTCATGAAGCTTACAATCTATTAGGAAAGACATATTGATTCAAATTTCAAGCAAATGTAAAATTGTTGCTCTGACAGGTGCAAGAAGGGAGAATATAATGGGGATTTGGTCTATGGTTATTAGAGAAGGCTTATTGGAGGAACTGATGACTGATCAGAGATGGAAAGTAAAATAGACCAAAAAATCAGATACGAAGGATCCATTTCACTGGGAACTTTTATTAGCATTTCTCTTTTCTTGAGCCAGACATAGAATCAATCTTGGAGGCAGGAAGGTATGTGGAAAATCAGTCCAGCTATAAAGCAGAGGACAGTTCTGTAGATACTTTGCTGATCAAGAGCATGGGCTTTAATTCTAGAAAATTCTGAGTTTCAGCTCTAATTTGGCTACTTTGCAGGTGAGGATCTTTGTACAAATTAGTCAACCTCCCTGAAGCTCAGGCTGCTGAGATTACAATCCTTGCCTCAGAATGTTGAAATAAATGCTATCTTCATCATCATTAGCATCATGGGATGGATTTGCAGTGTGATTTTAGGCAAATTATTTCATTTTTTTAAGCTTCAACTTTATACTTCTCTAAAATGGGGGATGTTGGATTAAATGATTTCAAGATTACTTCCTGCTGTAACTTTCCATCATTTTCCAAACAAATCTGGAAATGTCAGTCCAGCAGTCATGGAAAACCTATATATAACCTGCAAGGTTACAAACAGTATTATTTTGGGAAAATAGACATTTAAAAAGGAGCAGAATTCTACTTTTTAGCAACTTTACTTACATTTCTTTATTCTAAATTTTAGAAGTTTCTGTTATTTTAGATTCAATTTTATAGCACATATTTCTTCTTCTAAAAAGCCTTTCAAGTATTTCAGTGGGACACTTAATTTCCCATTATGGTTGGTTTCTCAAATCATTCTTTTTGTAATTGTCACATTTTTACAGTCCTGTTTTAAAGGAATTTAGTTTTTCAACTAGAAGTACCAAGCTGAGTTGAAAATTGAAATCCAAGGACTGTAAAATCAAGATAATAAACCAGCTACAAGGCCAAAGTTTCCACCACCAAAATCGCATAGCCACAAGAAAACTGTTGCTATTTTCTCATAAAATATAAAAGAATATTTCTAAGTTATCTGCATCCAAAGTAAAACTAATTATATTTCTAAATCTAGAAAAGGGAAAATTACTTTTGAACATCTTAAAAATATTTGCTTTGATTGGAGCTTTCTCTTGGTTTTGTTTATACATCATTTGGATTATGTCTTTGGCATTAGAAAGTTTAGTTTTGTCTACACTTACCTTAAACATTTAACCTTTTTTTGTAGTGCCACAGATTTAAGACAGGATCTAGACATATATTTTTTCTATTTTGTATTTTAAAACTTTACCCGCTCGCTATGGGCAGTGGCTTATACCTTGCACTTTGGGAGCCCCAGGTGGATTGCTTGAGCTCAAGAGTTCAAGATCAGCCTAAGCAAGAGCAAGACTCAGTCTCTATTAAAAAGATAAAACTCATCTGGCCATCCTGGCATGCACCTGTAGTCCCAGCTACTCGGGAGGCTGAGGCAGGAGGATTGTTTGAGTACAGAAGTTTGCAATGGCAGTGACTATGAAGATGTCACTGCACTCTACCCAAGGTAACAGAGGGAGAGTTTATCTCAAAACATAACCCCTCATTCTCATGTTTTGCATGATAAATAGTCTGAGTGCTTTCATATTTATCTTGATTTTTTTCCCTTAGGGAATACAAATTGAACATATTAAATAGGTAATCCAGGTGCTAGTGTCCTAAATTATAAATTAGAAAACTGAGACACTGACTTATTTAAATTCAACTATATATTTCTTGAGAATTAAATCTTATATTTCCTCACTTACAGACATATTTCACATTGCATTATTGATTTTCCAAGATAAGATAGAGCCCACCCAACAGAATGGAAGGCTGCAAAGCCCTGACATGAATTAGATCTGGCTTGGACCCTGTAGCTCAGCAGCCAGGGTGCCAGCCACATACACCGGAGCTGGGTTCAAATCCAGCCCAGGCCTGCCAAACAATGACAACTACAACCACAAAATAGCCAGGCATTGTGGCAAGTGCCTGTAGTCCCAGCTACTTGGGAGGTTGAAGCAAGAGAATCGCTTAAGCTGGAGAATTTGAGGTTGCTGTGAGCTATGACGACAAGGTACAGTACTCCACCCAGGGTACCAGCTTGAGACTTCGTCTCAAAAAATAAATAAAATAAAATAAAATAGTCAATCACTGTCAGATTGGCCTCAGTGATGGTGGCATTTAATGGTATTTCATTTTGATTTACCTTTCCATTCCTTTCTTGTAATAGTTCCCATTTTGTCGGCCTCTGTATGGATATGCTTTTCATTTGTGAACGTCCAATTATCATGCCTTCATATTGGGTGGAAGACCGATTAGCATGGATTAATTAAGGTAATGAAATAATTATGGTTATTATAACTATATAGAAATCAACATTAGCATGGCCTAATTAGCTAGCAGTTATGAACATGTGCTTTGGAGACATGATTTAAGTGGGTTTGAATTTGACCTTCAGTACTTACTAATAATGTATACTTCTGCAGGTTACTTAATCTCTTTTGAGCTTCACTATTGTCCCTCAATAAGGAGAGATGGTATTTACTACAGTTTAATTTTAATAGATACATTCACATACTTTATTATATTTTACATATGTAAAAGCTTTATTATTATTAATAGTACTTTTATTGCCCTGGCCACCGGGGTGGGCACATATTTCAGTATGAGCCAATTGTGCCCCTTAGTCCTGTGGCTTTAGAGGATGGAACAGGTAATGCAAGTTTGGTTGCTTAGAGTCCATTCTGGGGATTTATTGAACTGATGCTGGTGTAACAGAGGTAGTTACAAGCACACAGAAATGAGAGTAAGCAAAATAGTCTCCATGGTGTTTGGATTTCTAGATTCAGGGTTCCCTGTGGCTAGTTCCTTAACTGCATTTGTCTGCCTTTTCTGTAATTTTTGTTAGTGGTCCAATAAAGTCCCCTTACTTAAGTTAGTTTGATTCACTAATGAAATCCAATAACACAGCATCATATAAAACACATTTCTTAGTCCATCAAGGTAACATGTATCACAGCCAGCACCTGTTATCTATTTACATGTTTGTTTTTTTCTCTCTCTATTACTGAAATACAAGCTCCATTTGAACAAATCTTACAACACTCTTTCCTCCATTATTGGAAAATTCTACCACCTGGTAGGTACTCAGTAAATATTAGGTGCATAAATGCAAGTAAAGAGGAAGGAAGAAATCATCTTTGGCTGGGTGTGGCGGCTGAGGCCTGCAATCCCAGCACTCTAGGAGGCCAAAGCAGGTGGATTGCTTGACCTCAGGAGTTCGAGACTAGCCGAGACCAGCGAGACCCTGTCTCTAAAAAATAGTCAGGCGCTTCTAGTCTGAGCTACTCAGGAGGCTGAGGGAAGAGGATCACTTGATCCCAACAGTTTGAAGTTGCTGTGAGCTGTACACCACTGTTTGTGCAGTGTAAAGCGAGGTCTCAGACTGTCTTCAGGGAGTTCTAAAGCTGGAAAGGTCCTTAGAGTTGTCCTGAGTTAGGCTAAGAGCGCTGGGCCTTTGTACCTGCACATCAGTCACTAGATATGATGCAACAGGGCAACAAAGTGAGACTCTGTCTCAAAATAAATAAATAAATAAATAAATAAATAAATAAATAAATAAATAATGTTCCCTAGTGAAATTGCATTTGCATCTTTTCCCAAATAGAATAGGAAATGCCACTCAACATTTGTTGAGAACTTCCACTGAACCAATCATCATGTTAGATCCTGTGCATCTTTTGAAGTTGGAGATATTATTCCCACTCTATCGATGTGATGATGGAGAGACAGTGAGATAAAGTCAAGGTGGTGGCCTCTGTGATGCTCTGCCTAGACCTTGGAAACCACCTGTTTCCAGAGCTGCTGGCTGGGAGTGCTGCTAGTAGCCAGCCCTCAGGGGTCAAGAGAGCTCTCCTTTGCTCAATGTCACATCCCCTTTCCAGTCCAGACCATATCTAGGGACTGACGTACAGGTATAAAGGCCCAGCGCTCTCAGCCTAACTCAGGACAACTCTAAGGACTTTCCTGCTTTAGAACTCCCTGAAGGCAGGCTGAGACCTCGCTTTACACTGCACCGCAGCTCAGCTTCTTCCTTCATCCAGGTCTGCTTCCTTCCCACCCCTTCCCCCCATGCTTTAATTTCAAATCCCTCACTAACAAACCAGTATCAGCTTAAACCAAGCTGCTGTGGTAACTTTCAAAGACCTAGAAATAAGGCCTTTCTAACAAGATAAAATAGGGTGAGACCATCAGAGCTAAGAGAGGCATAGCCCCAAAGTGTGAGTTGAGAAAGGGCTGGGTATTTCCTAGGGTCGTAAAGATGACCTTTGTAGCTGGGACAGGGGGATGGGTAGACAGTTACTTGACAGTACAGCGGACAGCAAGCTGTGTAAGGCCTTATAAGCCATGTGTCTTAGTCTTTCTGCATTGCTATAATAGAATACCACAGACTGGCTTATCTATAAAGAACAGAAATGCATTTCTCACAGTTCCGGAGACTCGTGAAAATCAGGACAGCAGCATCTGGTGAGAGCCTTCTCGCTATGTCCTCCAGAGAAGAGGTCTCCATGCTTCTCACAATGGAAGGCCGGAGGGCAAATTAGCCAAATGCTGCATGAAGACTCTTATAAGGCACTTATGAGGGCCTTTAAGCCCATTAAGAGGGAGGAGCCCCCTCACCTAATCACCTCTTAGAGGTCCCACCACTTAAAATCATCACATTGGCCATTATTTTTCAGTATCTGAAGTTTGGAGAGGACATATTTTGACCATAGCATAATGCAAACAAGCCAGAATTATATTTTCCATTGTTCCTACCTGACCCATGTACTAAGATTCGCCTACCCCAGGATACTGAATTTTTTCATGTTGGAAGGCTACATTAATTTAGATGTAATCACATAAGGCCTCCTGTAAGAAACTTCTTAGATGTGCTTAAAATGTATATGATTTTATATAAAAAAAAACTAACTTCTATGTATTTAATTTTAAAAAATGAAAACTTTGTTAATTTTAAAGACGATTACCCATATAATGAATTTGTTGTGTTTGAAAACTACAAATTTTGTCTTTTGTTGGAAACTATTTGACTATTTGGCTGCAGCATGGAGGTCCGCAGTTTTAGTTGATCTTCTCTCTAGATGGATATCAGTCCTTTGTGACTTTAAGGACTTCTTGATTTGGGTAAGGAAGGAGAATGCAGATTTGCAGCAATAAGTGTTTGAAAAGCAAGAAAGCATTTTTGTTTTGGCTTGTTGCCAAAGGTGTGAGCATTCTGCATTTTCCATATTTATTTCCATTTATTTTCCATAAACCGGATTTTCATTAGCATCAAAAAATAACTTTAAAATATCGTCTACTGATTTTACCTATGGTTCTTTAGGTGTCTTGGTGATACCAACTAGGTGAGGCTGAATTGCTGATTTGAGTGTGATGTCATGATTCTCAGCCTCCATGAAGCTTTCATTATATTCTTCAATTATCTCAGCCTCCATGAAGCTTTCATTATATTCTTCAATTAATAGGACCATGGCAGCTGCATGTTCTTCAGATGACTTGAATACACATATATCGTCCTACTTGTCCATGACCTTTGCTAACTGGGGAAAATGTTCATCTAAAATTTCCTTTTGAAAAAGAAGTGTTTTGAAAAAGGATAGCTTTTATTTGAAATTCTGGGATTCCCCCCCCCCCCCACATATCATATATAGGCTTAGCTTTAGCTTGCAAAGAAATACTCAAATCATTTTGATTTGCCAAGATTATCATAGAGAAATGCTGTATTCCTATAGAAATCTTCTTTCAACAAATCAACTTTGCTGATTCTGGGCTTTATAAAATTTAACTGTTATCTCAGAGATGGAATTTCGGCTAACACCTGTCCCTGTGATTGTCAATGCACTTTAGAATGATACAGCAAATTCACAGTGAATACCTCATGGTTCAGTTTTAGAAGGTGAGGAAACCAGGGATGGTGTGTTACATTTACATGAATATAGTTAACAATGCCTATTATATGCTGCAAAGTTTCACTTAAAATAATAATTTTAGTACAGGGATTTTTCTGATGTAAGATACAACGAAATGAGAGATTTTGGATCTGTTAATTTATTTTTTGATCTGTGCAACAAACTTTGCATGTTTTTCTGTCATTGAAGGTGCTCAGTCTGTACGTTATCACTGAATTTGCCAAATTCAGTTCAACTTCATGACATTTATCTTCAAAGTTGTTGACAATACCTATTTCCTATGTTTTGTTCACAAAGATACCCAACAGTAACTGTTTGCAACAAAGAAAATCTTCTGTTAAGACCTAAATGAAGTGTAAAACCTATGCCAGTTGAGTCATATCAGTCGACTCATCCAAAGTGAGTGAATAGCATAGATTTTCCTTCTGAAGTAGAGCATGAAGTTGTTCTGTTAAGCTGAAGGTAATTCATGCTGCTGATCAGTTATGGTTCTCCTGGAAAGGGGCAGTTGTTTGTACTTTTCAAACGTTATCAAAGTCTAAGCGTCCTCCAATTTCAACAATGCATTCTTTCACAATTCCTGATTGGCTCCCCCATTTTCCTGAGTATATGAGATCCTTTTTAATTTGCGTCAGTGGCATTATTTCCAGGTCTGATTGCTGCCTGAAAAAACTGTCTTTGGTTTTCACCGTTTAATTTCTTTAATACAACCTTTCATGCCTCTCAAGTCCTCAAGAGTGTTATAATGCTGATGAGCGTTGAATTTCTTTAATGTTAATATTGCAGTATCATAAAACAAGCAATTTATCTTATCTTTAGCAGAAACAAGATAATATTGTAATTCCCAATCCTGATTTTAAAAATCTGTATTCTTTCTTCATTGTTCCCATGGTCTTCTTTGACATGATTCCACTTCAAACAGAAACAAAATGTGTCACTGTCAAAAGTGAATAATAGATTAGTGTACTTGACCCTCATAAACTCTCGCCAACTAGCCTCATGCAGTAGTAGCGCCAGCACATAGGGAAGTTAGACCTAACTCATGAGTGTGGCAGCTATCAATTTTGCCCTTAATGGTTAAAAAATGTTCGAATTGTTCTGGTCAATCTGGGAGACTTATTTTATTCTTTGCTATTTTAAATATATTTATTTAAAAAATAAAATAAAAATATAAACAATACAGTGTATTAATAAAAGTAAAACAATTTGTTCTATAAAATTTCTATTCAGTCAAAAGTCCCCACTTAAGGACCTTTCCCTGAAGGGCAAAACCATTGCTCTAAATCCTTTGTGTATGGTCCAAATCAAGGATGCTCCATTGCACAACTTCAGAGAATACCATTTGTTTGTGTTATCTGTGAAGTTATCACTTAAAGTTGTGCATCAGCTGTACAGCATTCAGAAGAAGTTCTGCTTTACTGCGTGATGAGTCAAAATTACAGGCCGTAGTGATATACATTAGTTTACAGATCTAATGAAGTATCAGGGTACACACCACCTGTTCAAAGCTGCACTGTATTTTTGAATTACATTCATCAATCTAGCCCCTCTTTGTGTTTTTTGTCTTTTTGTCATGCACACTTAACACATACATAGATGCATAGTCCACATACATGGACTCTCCTTACTTTGCTTAAAATATCTTTAGTTCTAAGCAGAAGCTCAAAGAGGCTGCAAGTTCCCTACCCGGCCTATCCATCTGTAGCTATGATGTTTCTGCTCTTTGGGACCCATTTCTGCCTTATGAAATCATACTTGAGTTTGGGACTTGAAAGACTAATTATTCTTTCAAAATGTTATTCATAGGCCCTTTCATTTTTAACCTTCTCATTGGCTTCCTACTATAATTACAATCTTAAAAGCAGTTGCATTCTGGCAAAAGGATATTTTGAACTCTGCATTATTATGTAGTCAGTCAAAAATCTCTTCCCTAATCCACCAAAAAGCCTGAAGTCCCAGCTGCTGGGATTCAAAGACAACAAAGAAGATTTCTTAGCGTTTCATGTGATTATAAGATATCTTTTCAGACAGTTTTGGTGATTATGATTTATACACGTACACCATATTGGCTTATAGTTAGGGATTATTCAAGTACCTCTTAGAATTCAGTAATTAGGTCACAGACCGTTGTCACCTACTTGTTTGATAACTAGTGGTGTGTCTGTGTGTTTGTTTCTGTATTTGATTGTGTGCATATTTACACACTAAACTATATTGTCAAACTACTTATTTTACAAAATGTTTACAAAATATTCCCTGTGTTAATAGGGAACACCTATTTGTAACGTTTTGTCATGAATAATTTATAAATAATGGTACATTTAGCTACCATTTCCCATTTTCCCTGCATATGACAATTTCGGGGACACCTGTTAGTTTGAGTAAGTATCAATATTTATTGGAAGCCCATTGGTATCTGAAATCTGAAAAAACACAGAGATAAATGGACTACATGTTGTGTTTCAGGTTTTATTTTCTTGCACTATTTTTTTCTCAGTATTTCCTGACAACTTGGAGCAACTACTTCTCCCCTCTGACTTCCTGTAATCATCCCCAGCATACTTTTCCAGTCTAGGGATCCCTAGAGAGAGGCTCTAGGTCAGTAGGTGGAGCCCAGGTACTTGTTCTGTTTGTTGCAGCAGTGAGTGCTGTTGTCACTTTCTATCCATGCTCATGTACACACAGTTAGGGTTCAAAACCTGGAGTCTGGTATAGTGTCTAAAAGGAAGGCGTCTGTGGTTCAAGGAGGAGATTGGAGATGGGCACACTTTCAACTTTCAAAGCTTCCTGGCATTCATGCTCTCATTCCCAAAGGAGCAGCGAGTTACCTGGAATTATCTACAGCAGTGATTCTCATCCTTCCTAATGCCACGATGTATTTTCATCATTACAAAGGGGTCACAACCCACAGGTTGAGAACCACTGATCTACAGCATTCATCAACAATGTCTTTACTTCTTCACTTTCTTTGAGTGTCTGTTTAGAACTAAAGACATTTTAAACAAGGTAAAGAGAGTCCACGCATCTATGTATGCATAAGTGTGCATGACAAAGACACAGAAACCAAAAAGAGAGGCAAGATTGATGAATATAATTCAATAATACAGTGCAGCTTTGACAGGTAATGTATATCCTGGTACTTTATTAAATCTGTAAACTAAGGCATATCACTATGGTCTAAATTTTGACTCATCACATAGTAAAGCAGAGCTTCTCCTTCTGAATGGTGTACAGCTGATGCACAACTCTAAGTGATAACTTCAAATGGAGCATAAACAAATGGTATTCTCTGGAGTTGTGCAATGGAGCATCCTTGCTTTGGATCAGAGAAGGTCTCAGAGCAGTGGTTTTCAACCACAGGTAATTTTCTCTTTAGGGAGCATTTGGGTTGTAAATGTGGACTGGCAAGTAGTTCAGCAGAATCCTGAGATGCCACTAAATCACCCAGAAATACACGAGATGACTCAAACAATAAAGTATTAGCCTGTCTCAAATGTCTATCATGCTGAATTTGACTAACCCTGGGTTAGAGAATTATATTTGGTTTTCTGCCCCATAAAATTCCCTAAATGTAAGGGTTGAGAGCAGACGCCTTAAAGGTCTGTTTGTGTTGTATCTCTAGTGCCTGGAACAGGGTTTGGTATGCAGTAGTTGTTCAACATATTTTTTGAATGACTGAGTGAGTGAATGGTTTGAAGTGAGCCCTGAGGTCAGGGTGAACAGGAGCAAAGAAGAGAGTCTGCCCATTTCTGTGTTTGTCTTGATGTGGAAATTCAAGAGGGAACCTCATATGTGAGTGATTAAAGATGTTTCCTCTAGGGATTTTTCATGCTGCTCAACATTCTCTAATTAGTCATTCCTTAAAGTTTTGTCCAGCTGAGTAGATTAGAGGGGTTAAGGCTTCATGTTGCCTCTAATATGGGGATATCAGCTTTGATTAATTTAGTATTTCCCAGATTATGGGATGGAGCGCCCTGATCAGATGCAAAATGTTAATAGGTAATTTAAGATTAAATAGAATTAAATAGTAGATGCATGTAAAGCAAACTTTTTTCCCCTTTTAAGTCTCTTTTAGTTTTTTTATTCTCTTTCACTATTTTAGGCAGAGCAAAGGCTGCTTTATGCTACCATGATTTTATACATTTTTAACACCTACTACTATCTCTTTTTCATAAAGAGAGAACAGACCTCAAAGTCAAGGATTCAGCTGGGCACAATCTCTATTGAGAATTTAATTGTTTGGGCTTTGATGTATGTATTTTTTACATAGACTAGCACTGCTATTTTATCTAAAACAGTGGATGATCCTATTATCTTAAGATATTATAATTCAAATAGAAGAGTAAGTCAACCCCTGAACTTGTTTATTTTACTATTTTATTGTCTCGCTTTGAAGGAGACAGAATCTGGGGATTCTAACTTGAATGGTTCTGAAAGAGGTAGCATGTTCTGTGGACTGGATGTCTTTATACATCTGTGGGGCTACTTCAGAGATGGCAGTGGAGGTTGAAAGAGGCACTGGAGTCTCAAAAGGAGGGAGCAGCCTTTGGAAGCAACTACAAGACCCTTTCAATAGCCAAGTGCATCAGCTTTAAATTTTCACTCCCTCCCACATGGCTGTCTGTCCATGCAACAGCAATGTGACTTCTGGTTTGAGCAGCCTCTGAGACTAAGAGGGAGTATTGTTTCATGAGGAAATCAATAGCATTATTATGAATCATAGTATTACGAATCATGAATCATAAGTTCTCAAAGGCAGCAAAAGCCCAGAAATCATTTAATTCAACCAGTCTCTTGGGTCTTGAAGGCTCTTGTGTTGCCATCCCAATATGTGGTTATGTACATCTACTTGCGAGTGTCTCCTTCTTGAGACTTCCAAGACTTACATAACTAGTATAACTCCAAGCTTGGAGTTAGATTTGTATGAGCTTCAAATCCTTCTCCCAGGAATTCTCATTTTCTGAGGACACAGAAAACCAAATCTGAACCCTTTTCTATGACCTGAAGATATATGCAGAGAGGTTTTATGTTTCACTAGAATCATTTCTTCTCTCTAAAATCATCCCTAACTCCTTCAGCTTTTCCTTCTATGAGAGAATGTCATCCCCTTTTGCTGTCTTGGGAGCTCACTTCTGAATAAGCTCAGCTTGTCTGAATCCGTTTTAAATAGAAGTATTTAGAGCTGGATACAATTTTCTAGGTATTGTTTGAGTGGAGCAAAGGAAAATAAGACAATCACTTTCGTTATTCTTGCTGTCATGCTATTTCCACTGTATCCCAAGATTACTAACTCGTTGGCGATTTCATCACATTGCCATTAACTCTTTTTTTAACTCCTGTAAAAAGATATGATGTATCTTTTAATTTTGTATAAAATGCAAAAAACAAAAACAACAACAAAAAACCTCCAGAAATTTGAACACATTTAAAAAGTCTGACACTAAGTTCAGGTTGAGAAGTGAGGCATCAATGTGTTTTTTCCTCAGCAGGTTTAAAAGGAGCATTTTCAAAGTTTGGTCTTTGAGCCACTCATTTCAGCATCTTCTGATGAGCGAGGCCTTTCCTGAGCATCACGTTGCTTGCTATCATATCCACTGTTGCTTCCTACCTGCTTTATCCTGCTTTATTTTTATTATAGCTCTTACTATACGCATTTTCTATTTGTGTAATAAAAGGCTTCATGAAAACAGCTACTTGGTTGGATTTTTTTAGCCATTGTATCCACAGTACCTTGCACACAGCATTATATTTGTCACGATGATTTTGTTAAGGGAATAATTGAATAAGTGAAAGACTGACTTGGGATGTAATTGCCTATGCAGATTTCTGGGCCCCATGCTAGCTGGGCCTGCTAAATTAGAGATTCTGATTGGCATCATTAAAAGTAAACATTGGACTGCTCAGGACTATGAGTTTACCCCTTTAGTGAGTCTATATTCTAAAATCTTCAGCAGACTGCTTTTGAATAAGTACATACAATACCCAATGCATCAAAGTATAAGGCATAAATACTCCAATAGCAAAAAAAAAAAAAAGCCATGTTCCTGACATATGTCTGTATCAAGGCATTAGAATACAATTATGTCTCCCTGAAATCTCAGGTCAATTACCTATTACTGGCCAATTAGGGATCACTGTCTCCTGAAACATAACATTTGCTGTAATGTCGATTTGTTATTTAAAGAGATATAGGGACCTTAATCAAATCCTGTTTTGACTATGATGACACCATAGCTTGGGGATTCACCCCAGCGTCCTGAATCACATTCCGATGCCAGTGTGACAGTAGCTTTACAAATGTGCTGTAGCTTACCAAACATGATTCATGCGGATTATTGAAAAATGCAAAGCAGCTGCATACTTGGAGTGTTGCTAGTGCAACTCATTCAAAGGGCTGTTTCAGAAGTAAGGTGGAGAGAAAAGGTATACATAAAAGCTTTCCTCGGAAGGAAAAATTCTCAGTTTCCTATAAACTTCATTACTAATAAAATAATGGAGGAGTGCAATAAGACACAAATAAGATTAGGGAAGGCAAAATGGTTTTTAAATGAAATTATTTTTTCCTAGACTTTTCCACAAGGCGTCAGCAGCTCTGCAACTCCCAGATTGTCAGGAATAAGGCTGTTTGGTTTTGTTTTTTTTTAAGCTTGAGAAACCATTCTGTCTGTTCCATTTATCATTTATTAATTTTTTTTCCATTTCTTTTTTTTTTTTTTTTGAGACAGAGCCTCAAGCTGTCACCCTGGATAGAGTGCTGTGGCATCACAGCTCACAGCAACCTCCAATTCCTGGGCTCAAGAGAGTCTCTTGCCTCTGCCTCCCAAGTAGCTGGGACTAGAGGTGCCCACCACAACGCCC
>CAUYON010164377.1:0-10642 GCA_963573935.1 Arctocebus calabarensis | reverse complement strand
AGTATTAATGCCTTTACATAGTGATCAAGAAAATGCCATGAAGGCTATCTGTAATAGTACGATCAAAATATTTCTGAATGTATATGAATCGTGCCCTATGATTGCACCAATGTACATAATTATGATTCAATAAAATTATTTAAAAAAAAAAAGAAAATGGATAAAATAAACACTAATGACAATACCAAATGCTGGTGAAGATGTGGAGGAACTAAGTCACTTTTATTTTTCTGGTAGCAATACAAAATGGTCTGACCACTCTGAGAACAGTTGGACAGTTTCTTTAAAAAAACTAATTTTTTAACTACCATACAAGCCAGGAATTATACTTCTAGGAATTTATCCCAGATGAAGAAAAGTGTATCCTTGGGCAAAAAATCTGTATACAAAGTTAAGGCAGCTTTCATTGTAATAATTTCGAACTAGAAACAATCATGTCCTTCAATGAGTGAATGTTGAAACAAATTTTTGTGTATCATATATCCATCTATCCCAGGAAATACTCAGAAAAAAAAAACAACAACAAATTGTCATGAATAACAACTGAGATAGATCTCCAGAGAATTATGCAGACTGAGAAAAAGCCAATCCCAAAAGATTATATACCGCATAAATGACAAAGTTATAGAATGGAGACGGGACCAGTGGCTGTTGGTGGATGAGGGAGGAATTAGTGATGGCGCTTCAGGCGACTTGACTGAGTTGTGTGCCTTGGCCATGATGTTTCCAGTCCATTATTCTTGGGATGAGCGCATCCTGTGACTTGACTGAATCCGTGAGTGTGCCTTGGAATAATGTTTCCAATGCATTATTCCTGGGGTGAGTGGACGACACTGAATACCTGGGAACTCTTTGTATTTGCTTTTTACAGCTATATGTAAATCTATAATTATCTCACTATAACAAGTTTAATAAAAAATTGCTGTAAAAATAATTGCCATCGATATCTGTTATCTTCCAGATATGAGAAATACCTAAGTATTTACCATTAAGAAAGATCAAAAAAGCAAGATAGACCTGGACAACCCCAGCAGGTTTAGAACTAGGAGCACAGGAGCCCCTGAAGTAGACAAAGCAGTGACAATGCTGAAGGGTAATTTCACATCAGTTTGGTGGGTTTTCTTCTGCAAACATTATAGGGATAGTCACTTACTTAGCAGTTCCAAAGTAAAGTGGGGGAGGAAGCTATTTTTTTTAACTTATCACTAAGATTAGGTAAAATGAGATTTGGCTTAGTTAAAAACATCCACTACTGTCGTTCTGCAAATGGAAACATTTAATAAAATGCCTCCCTAAAGAAATCACAAGATTCAGCATGTGGCATAGTTAATGGTAAGAAATACAGGCTGGCTTAATTATAACTGTTTCTCTAAAACTTCATTGGAAAATGGAACAAAAAAAAAGTTTCTATTTTGGATTTCTGGAGCATGAATTTAGATTTCTGATAGAAACTTCCACTTAAAAAGAAACAAAAGCTACTAAGAAATGCACATCACGGTTTCATTTTTTTAAGAAGAAAAGTAATTTGCTTCAAAATACACATAAAATGCTTCCCTATAAACAGGCGCTATGCATCTAGAAAATCAGCCTATTTGTGCAACGTATCTTTGCATTTACTAACTCCAACATCATAAACAGAACATTGAGTTCTCACAGAGACTTCTATGAAGATTAATTGTATGTGTCAACTTGGCTAGGCCATGATACTCAGACACTGGATCATACATTATCCTAGTTGCTTCAGAGAAGGTATTTTTATATGAGAATAATATTTAAATCAGTAGACTTTGACTAAAGCAGATTATCCTTCTTAATATGTGTGGAACTCAACAAATCAGTTGAAGTCCTAAATCAAAAAAGATTCACCTCCCCCACAGAAGAGGGAATTCAGCCAACAGACTACCTTTGGACTCAGGAAACAACATTTTCCCTGGAACTCAACTCCTTTGTCCTACCCTGCAGATTTTAGAATTGTCAGCCTCCACAATTGTATGAGTCAATTCCTTAAAATCTCAATGTCTGTCTGTCTGTCTCTCTCTCTCTCTCTCTCTCTCACACACACACAACACCACATACCCACCCTTTTGGTTCTCTTTTCTGAACCCTGATTTATAGATATTTTTGCTATAAGTGGTTCTAATGGAAGAGAATCTTAAGGATGAGTTTTATGAACTGGTCCTGAAATTTTTGGAATCCCAAAAGAAATAATATTGATTAGGTTTAAAGAAACTAATGACTCTATTTCTAGAGCCATTAGTTGGAATGACTTTCAGTGGTGAAGACGGTACTGATGGTTTGTTGCAATAAAGATACTATGGATACTCCTAATCAAGGTGTCTGTATCTATTATACCTTTGAATGTTTTTGTTTAACAAATGACTAAGACTGGCTGATTGCTCTGAATTTCACTAGAAAGGTGGGGGGAAAGAAGGGGATGAGCTCAGGACTCGCATTCCTAGTCCAAATTCTGTGTGAAAGACTTAAAAGATTCTATGTCTGCTTTCAAAGCGACTCTTATCTTCTGTAGCTACAGAGCTGAGATTGGTGAGAACTACACCTAGAATCTTACCCAGCAAACAGCTAAATTACAAGACCGGTAAACTACAATGGCTGAATCACAACACAAATTGAATTCCCAGCCTCTCACTGTCTGCTATTAAAAATGAGGGCATAGATTGGTAAGAAATGAGATCCTAAAAATTGGAACAGGGACATATGGGAAGATCATGATACATATGGAGATATGAAACCACTGAATTCCGATGCATCCTCCTTGCCCCTAGAAAGCAGCTGCCTACCGCTGACTGACGAGAGGTACCTGTTTTGCAAAACGCTGCTGATTTGGTTCAGGAATCACCTCCATGGTTCCTCCTCTTTGATTCTGGATCTATAACCAGCCTCAATTCAAAGTAGGTAAAGGACAATGTGTGATCCATGAGAAATCACGTTATACTCTGAAAGAGCCACTTCACATGTCTAATTTATACAAACAGAAATGCAGAGACTCTGGACGGGAATAAATATGAGAGTGATGTAATAGTGGAAATGGCATAAAGTTTGGTCAGGCTGATATTATTAATATGGTCCCAGAAAGCAGAAACGATGAATTTAAGGGTGCCACTCAAGAAGTTAGAAAGAGATCTAATAATTTATTTGGTTGGCTGAAACATGAACCAAGAGTAAATGAACTTGAAATGCCATAACTGCCTTGGTATCCTGGAAAGGGAGGAATTCAAAGGCTTATGGAGATTGGAATGTTAGATTTGTCATGTAAGATATTCTTACCCATCAGGAAAATTCAGAGGACACACCTTTCTCTGTGACTGTGGGAAATAAATTTGTGAGGGGAGCCCCCACATCTTTGAAGAGCTCTGTGATAAATCTTCTCTGCATGTCAGAAATTATAGTGGCAAATGCTACCACTGAATTAGGAAGCCTAAATGCAGTGGAGGTGATTGGATCTTGGCATTTCAGGGGCCAAGCATCTGTACACAATTGCCAAAGACAAGGTGAGTATAGTTACTGAAATAACCAGCAGTCACAGCAACAATCAAAGTGGACTGACTCATAGAGACCTGTGGAGTTGGGGAGTTGATCATGGTATTTCTGGAAGTGAAATAGATAGTAAGTCTATTAATTGCTTACCTGATCTGTATAAGAATCATAGTTTAAGTGAACAAAATCTAACTTGAATCATAAAGACAGGTAATCATGGCCTCAATTAATTATCAGACTGTGAACTTTAGAGACTAGAGCCCCTTCTATGAATAGAAGGCCAGGCCCCCTTAGAGAAGGCCCCTGATCCACTGCCAAACATTTATACCATTAATCTGTCTCCTAGCCTTTGCCAAATGGACCAATTACTTTTTAGCAGGTAACCATGCATTGATGAAAAGGAAATAATCAGACCTTTCAAGGACTATAGAACATTGGCTCTGAACTGACACTCACTCTGGGAAACCAAAACATCACTGAGCTCCATCAGGGTAGGAGCCCACAGAGGTAAGATGGTCAGTGACGGGGTTTCAGTTCAGGTCCCTCTTGCAGTGGGCCTGGGGGCCCCTGAACTCGTCCTATAGCTATTTCCCCAGATGCGGAATGCATAATCAGATAGAAATACTTAAAAACGTGACCTGTGAGGGTAGAGCTATTGTGATGGGAAAAACCAACCGAAAGCCACTAGAATTTCCTCTACCTAGAAAAAAAGAAACTAGAAGCAATACCACATTCCTGAAGGGAGCACAGAAAGTTAATGCCACCCTCAAAAACTTGAAGAATGGAGGGCAGTGACTCCTGTCACATCCTCCATACTCAACCTACTAGTTGGCCTGTGCAGAAGACAGGTGGATCTTGGAGAATGAAAGTGGGTTATTGTAAACTTGACCAGGTGCTTGACCAGGTGGTGACTATAACTGCAGCTGCTGTAGCAGAATTGGTGTCACTGCTTGAGCAATTTACCACATCCCCTGGCACCTGGTATGCATCTATTAATCTGACAAATGTATTTTTCTATATACCTATTAATAAAGAACACCCGAAGCAACTTGTTTTCAACTGGCAAGGTCAACAATGTACCTTTACTGTGCTAGAAAGAAAAAAAAATCCAGAAGGGTGTATCAACTCTCTGGTCTATGTCACCATCTGTGCACAGGTTGTGTGCTCCTCTTTCTTTTCCACAGATATCCTACTAGTCCATTGCATTACAGACACTATGCTGACTGGACCTAGTAACCAAGAAGTAGCAACAATTCTACACTTATTGGTAAGACATTTGCATGAAGGGTAGAAAATAAATCTGAAGAAATATCCAGGGACCTTCTACTTCAGTGATGTTTATGGTGGGGGCATGTGGAAACAGGACGATGCAAGTTGTGCGTCTTGCACCTTCTGTGACTGGTAAAAAGGCACAATGCCAAGTAGGCCCCATCAGATTTTGGGATTCTAAGCACATTTATCATTTGAGTGTGCTACGTCAGCCCTTTTACTGAGTGACTTGAAAATCGTCTAGGTTCAGGCGGAGTCTAGAACAAGAGGAGGTCCAGTGGCAGGTCCAGGCCACCATGCAAGCAGCTTCTCCCCTTGAGCACATGATCCCACATAGTCAATGGGTTGGAATTGTCGATCACAAGGAGAATGGCTATTTGGAGCCTTTTACAACCTCCTAAAAATGAGTCACAGTGCAAACCCCTTAGGAATATGAAGCAAAGTTGCTATCCTCTGTAGTTAACCACTCTCCATTTGAGAACAGCTTTATCCTGACTTTGGGCCTTAGTAGACATTAACTATTTAACCACAGGCCCCAAATTATTGCACAACCCGAGTACCACAAGGAGGGTGGTACTCAACCATGAAGGCTGGGTGGGCACAGCAGCACTCCATCATCAATGGAAGTTTTATGGATGGGATCAGCCTCGAGCAGGCCCTGAATGCACACATAGGTCACACCAGGAAATGGCCCGATTGCTTGTGGTCCCAACTCTTGCTACACTGTCTTCTCCCAGTGTGTACCTGTGGTCTATGGGGAGCTCCCACAGACAGACGACAGAGGAAGAAAATTCAGACCTGGTTTACAGATGGTTGTGTACAACACTGCAGTGGACAGTCACAGCTGACAACCACCGCACTACCACCCATCCTGGGACATTCCTGAAGGACAATAATGAAGGGAAATCCTCCCGGGCATTTCATTTAGTTGCATACTTTGCTAGGAGAAATGGCCAGACACACAGTTACATACTAACGGGATGTGGCCAAGGGTTTGACTAAATGGTCAGAGATTTTGAATGAACATGATTGGAAAATTGGTGATGAGGGAATTTGTGGGAGAGAAATGTGGATAGGCAAAAACAGATGAAGATATTTGTGTTCTGTGTGAATGCATATAAAATGATAACCTCAGCAGGAGAAGATTTCAATGCTCAAATAGGATGACCTTTCCTGTGAATACCACTGTCTCTTCCCAGCCATCCCTGAAATTGTCCAATGGGCTCATAAACAAAGCATCCATGGTGGCAGGAATTAAAGTCATACGTGGGCTCAGCAAGATGGACTTCAACTGAAACAAGGTTGAACTGGTTACAGACACTGCTGAGTGTCTAATCAGCCAGAGGAATCCCCGACAGGGCATTATTCTCTCAGGGGATTGGCCAGTGACCTAATGGCAGGTTGATTACATTGGATTGCTTCCACTGTGAAAAGAGAACTATTTCATTTGTTACTAGAATGAATACTTACTCTAGAAATGGATTTGCCTCCCTGGCATGCAATTCTTCTGCCCAAACTACCATTTCTGAAAATACAGAGTGCCTTATTTGTCATAATGGTATCAAGGAACAAACATTACAGTAAATAAAGTGCAGTAATAGGCTCATGCTCATGAAATTCATTGATCTTACCATGTTATCCATCATCCTGAAACAGCTAGCTTGATAGAATAATGGAATATGACTTGGATATTCAGGTATGGGACCAGTCAGATCCTATACATCAGTAGTCTAAGACGAGGTTCTCTAGGAGCCTGCACGTGCCCTGAATCAGCACATTCTCTTGCTCTTTGGCCCATATCCAGGATTCATGGGTCAAGGAGTTAAGAAAGAGAGAAGGAATTGACAGCATTCACTATTACACCTGTTGACCCATCAGTTACATTTTTGCTTAGTCCCTGCAACTTTATCCTCTGCTGACCTATAAACCCTAGTTCCAAAGGCAGAATTGTTTCTGCCAAGAGACACATCAAGGGTTCCATTAAACTGGAGGTTAAGACTGCCACCCAGCTACCTGCACTTCTTCATGCCTCTGAATCAAAAGACAAATAAACAGAGGTAAGAAAGAAAACCTGTAGAGTACAGGAGTCAATAGAAAACTACAACAAGACAAGTTAGGTAATATTGGAAATGGCCCAGATCCTCAAGGAATCAAAGTGTGTGTCACCCTACCAAAGAACCACAACCAGCTGAGGTGCTTTCTGAGCGGAAAGACAACACGGAATGAGGAGTGAAGGAACTTAGTTACAAATATAGGCTATGACAATGTAATCAGTTACAGAAAAGAGAACTGCAATTGTCATGGATATTTATTCTTTATTTTGTCAAGAGTAAGTCTATGTGTGTACATTCATACATTGTATGGACATGCACAATTTTTTTATAAATTCATTACCAATAGACATTTAGGTTGTTTCCAATTTGGGCTATTACAAATAAGTTGTCTATTTATGTATAAGAATTTGGATGTATTTATATTTAATTTTATGACTCAAGAAGTTAGAAAGAGATCAAACAATGAGAGATATAATAAAGAGATTTAACAATAGACACAGAAACCTTGATTAGGAGTATCCATCGTATTCAGTAGTGAAATGGCTGGGAAATATAGAATACATGTTTATTTTTTTGAGAAAATGCCAAACTGTTACATTCCCAAAAACAGTATTTGAGAGTTCTAGATACTTCATGCCATAAACTTAATATAATCAACCTTTTAAATTTTTGACATTCTAATAGGTGTGTGGTGATATCTCAATGTGATTTAAATTTGTTCTCTCCTTATGATTAGCAGTGCTGAATGTCTTTTCATTTACACTCACATTTTAAAATGTTCCTCAATAAGGTGTTTATTCAAATTGTTCTCATTTTTTACTGGGTTGTTTTTTTCTTATTATTGAAGCTCTAGAATTCTTTCCATTTTCTGAATTCAAGTTGTTTCTTAGATGTGTGATTTATAAATAGTCTCCAACCTGTATGTTGTCTTTTTTATTATCTTAGCATTGCCATTTAAAGAGCAAGTTCTTAATCTCTGTGGTGTCCAATTTATCTTTTCTTTTCCTTTCAGATTCTCCTTCTGCTGTTACATGTGTATCTACGAAGTCTTTACGTAACCTTTTTAACCTGGCTTCTTCCAGATAGCTTGATGTTTTTGTGGCCATCTATTTTTTTTTTTATGTTATCAGTACTTCATCCCTTTCTGTGACTGAATGAAAAATATATTTCTATGATTTTATTCAGCAGTTGTAGACTTACGTTTTACATTTATGTCTGTAGTCTACATAAAGTTTTTTTTTTAAGTTTTACATTTAGTTCTACAGTCTACATGAAGTTAAAAATCTATGAAGCATGAATTAAAGTTACCTTTTAATTTTTTTACATCTAGACATCCAGTTTTTCCAGGGCCATTCAATGGAATGTACTATCCTTCCTGAACTGAGCTGCCTTTGCAACTTTGTCAAAACTTTAGTTGACCAACTATATCTTGGTCTATGTCTCAGTTCTCCATTCTGTTTCTTGGGTCACTTTCTCAATCTTGGGACCAGTATCACACTGACCAGCTTTATAAATCTTGAAGTCAAGAATTATCATGTTTATGTATCATCATGTTTGTCATGTTTATCATGTTTTATCACATTTACCATGTTTATCATATTTATCATGCTTTCTCATGTTTATTATGCTTTGTCATGTTTTATCATGCTTTATAATGTTGTATCATGTTTATCATGTTTTGTCATGCTTTATAATGTTTTATAATGTTTATCATGTTTTATCATGTTTATCGTATTTACCATATTTATCATGTTTTGTCATGTTTTATCAAGTTTATCATATTTTATCATGTTTTATAACGTTTACCATGTTTTATCACATTTATCATGTTTTATCTGTTTATCATGTTTTATCACAGTTTATTGTGTTTATCATGTTTTATCACATTTATTATGCTTAATGTTTTATCACATTTGTCATGCTTTATCACATCTATCATGTTTTATCAGTTTATCATGTTTCATCATGCTTTATCATATTTTATCATGTGTATTGTGTTTATTTTGTTTTATCAAATTTATCATGTTTTATCATGCTTTATCATGCTTTATTGTGTTTTATCATGTTTACCATGTTTATCATGTTTTATCACATTTTATCATGTTTATCACAGTTTATCATTTTTATCATGTTTATTATGTTTTGTCACATTTATCATGTTTATCATGTTTTATCATCTTTTATCATGTTTTGTCATGTTTACCATGTTTATCATGTTTATCATGTTATATCCTCTTTTATCACATGTTTTATCATGTTTATCATGTTTTATCATGTTCATCATGTTTATCATGTTTATTATATTTTATCATGTTTTATCTTTCTCTTTAGCTCTTTCATTTCTCTGAGCAATGCTTACAGTTTTTAGTGCTTAGCCCTTGTGCATATTTTATCAGACTTATCCTTAGTTCATATTTTGATGGTATTATAAATGCTTTCACTTTTTTATATTTTCAATATTCTGTAAGTCTGCCAGTTTTTTATTTTGAGGTGATGTTCATTTAGCATAAAATTAACCATTTTAAGGAAAACAATTTGGTGGTATTTACTATATTCACAATGTGTATAACCACCATCTCTATTTAATTCTTAAATATCTTTGTTGCTCCTAAAGAAAGCCCTGTACCAATTAAGCAGTTGCTCCCATCCCACCTCATCCTTCCATCCCTGGCAACCACCAGTCTGCTTTCTCTAAAGATTTACCTATTCTGGATATTTTATGTAATTGGTACGTGACTCTTTTTTTTTTTGCAGTTTTTGGTCAGGGCTGGGTTTGAACCTGTCACCTCCAGCATATAGGGCTGGCGCCCTACTCCTTTGAGCCACAGGCCCCACCCAGTATGTGACTTTTTATATGGTCACCATTAACACAGGACCTTTTTAATCTAGCTTCTTTCACACAGTATAATATTTTTTGTGGCCATCCATGTTTTAATACGTATCACTACTTCATTCCTTTTTATGACAGATTATTCCATTTTGAATAGTGAAGTCAGTTGGGCCACAGATTTAATTGTTCCTTTGTTTTTTGAAGAATACTTTTAAGACAAACCTATTACTATAACAGATAGAAGGTTATTCAGGTTATCTATTTCTTCTTGAGTGAGCTTTGTTAATTGATGTCTTGAAAAAAAATTGTCCATTGCATTTAAGTTGTTCTATTGGTATAAAGTTGCTCTTAATATCCTCTTATTATCTTTTAATACCCATAGTAATGTCATGTTTCTCATTCCAGATAACGGTAATTTTTTTTTTTAATTTACCTTGTTTTCCTGACCCACCTGACTATAGGTTTCTTAGTTTTATTGATTTTCTCAAGCAGCTTTGGTTCCTTTGATTTTCTTTGCTGTTATTAGTTTTCTTTTTTACTTAGTTTATCTCTTTTCCAGTCTTTATTATTTCCTTTCTTCTTCTTCTGCTCCTCCTTCTCCTCCCTTCCAATATTCTAAGGTGGAAGCTGAAGCCATTGATTTGAGATATTTATTTTATACTAACATTAATGTTTAGGTCTATAAATTTCCCTCTAAGTACTGCTTAAGATGTATTCCATAATCTCTGATATGCTGTGTTTTTAATTTCTTTTATTTATTTTTTATTTTTTTGTAAGACAGAATTTATTCACAGAAAAGAATACAGAAAACATTAAGGCACCCGGTAGAGGGAGAAAATTCTAGTGGGGAGAAAGAAGCTCTCTCCGTTTCTCTCCCAGTCTTTCCTCATCTCCTCCTTTAGGCCTTTAGTCTCAGGGTATATATAGGTGTATGGGTTCCTTGGCCAGGAAACAAATGAATACAGTCCCTTCCGCCAGGGGCAAGGTGAATGAA
>CAUYON010164374.1:0-10989 GCA_963573935.1 Arctocebus calabarensis | reverse complement strand
CACCCTGCATACCCAACACACCACGCACACACACACACACTGCATACCCAACACACCATGCACACACACACACCCTGCATACCAACACACCATGCACACACACCCTGCATACTCAACACACCATGCACACACACACCCTGCATACCCACACACCATGCACACACCACAAACACCATGCACACACACACCCTTTACACACCATACCATGCACACACACCCCACACACACCACATCATGCACACCATACCTCACACACACCACACACCATATCCCATCACACATACACACTACACCTCACGCATGCATGCACGCACATGCACACACCCCCCCCCACATCCCACACATGCACACATCCACACATCCACACCACACCACACCACACCACACACACACATATCACGCACACTGGCATGGATGATGGGAACATTGTGTTACTCCTGGCTGAGGAATTCAGTGATTAATTTGGGCGTGGGGTCCTCTCTATATCTTGCAAAATACTCAACAGATGCCATCCATCCAGGTGACTTTGCCCCAGCACACCTGGCAAAGAAGAGGTGGCAGAGAATAGCCCAGGATTGCGCCCAGTTGAGTGCCCTTTCCAAATTCTTGGAGCCTGGCTTTGCCAAAACACACTAAGGAAAATGCCTTTCTCGAAGATATGGTACTGTCTCCTCATGCTGCGTTCTCTAGAGAGCTGGGCAACCACTTCTGCCAGCACCTGAACTGTTTAGTACAGAAACATTTAATGTCACCTTTTGTCAACAAAATGTCATGCTCATTGGCAAATCCGTGTATTGGGTAGTTTAAGGTGCAGTCTGTGCACTCAGAAAGCCTGGTCTGTCTCGGTCCCCAGGCGCTCACCTCTGAGAAGGGAGCAGCACCTCCAAAGGCCAAGGGCAGAGGGCTGTGCAGGTGAAGAGTTCACCCTGGGAGGGATCTTTGAGCAGTGCCAATCCTGTGTGAGCTCACTGTAGGGTCAGGAATCACCACTGTTATCAACACTCAAAATATGGGCTGTCCAAGTAAGTGACACTACACGTAACACTGAAATTCCCCCACCCATCTCCACGTGCAGATGCTGGACCTTATTTTGTATGAGATGGAAGGCTGTTTATGGAGCAGACCTGTAAAGGGCAAGTTGCCAAACTGTGTGTGCTAGTGGGAGTCCTATTCTGGCAGGAAAAAAATAGACAGGTGTATGCAAGCATCAGAACCCTCCAGAAGACCGTGGGCAGGTGTTGGAGTGCTCTTTGACATTAGTCATGATTTTTTTTTTTTTTTTTTGTAGAGACAGAGTCTCACTTTATCGCCCTCGGTAGAATGCTGTGGCATCACACAGCTCACAGCAACTTCCAACTCCTAGGTTTAGGCGATTCTCCTGCCTCAGCCTCCCTAGTAGCTGGGACTACAGGCGCCCACCACAATGCCCAGCTACTTTTTTGTTGCAGTTTGGCCCAGGCCAGGTTTGAAGCCACCATCCTCGGTATATGGGGCTGGCACCCTACCACTGAGCCACAGGGGCTACCCAACATTAGTCTTAATTTTAATTTGTTCTTTTTGTGTAGTTGAATTTTCTGATTTATCTGAATATTTCTTATTTCTATAACTATTTTTTAAAGAAGGAAAGAAAATTAAATTAACAGTTACCAACCCTCCAGAGATAGGCCTTCTTAGCATTTGTGTAGGTGGCCTGAACCACCTTGCCCAGCCGTCACCCTGCGTATTCCTTGCTCACTTTTCTTTTGGAGTATTTATCTTTTTATTACTGACGTGTATAGAGGATATTAACCCTTCATTTAATATAATGTGTTATAAATTTTTTCTTATCGTTTCATTTTCTTTTTAATTTTATGGTTTATTTTTAATTTTTACTTATCATGGATACTTAATAGTTATGCATGTTTATGGGGCACATGTGACATTTTGATACAAGCATATAATGTGTAATAATCAAATCAGGGTGGCTCAGCGCCTGTAGCTCAGCCACTAGGGTGCCAGCCATATACACTGGGTCTGGAGGGTTGGAATCCAGCCTGAGCCAAAAAATAGCCGAGCATTGTGGTGGGCACCTGTAGTCCCAGCTACTTGGGAGGCTGAGGCAAGAAAACTGCTTAAGCCCAAGAGTTTGAGGTTGCTGTGAGCTGTGACGCCACAGCACCCTACCCAGGGCAAGATAGTGAGACTTTGTCTCCAAAGAAAAGAAAAAGAGAGAGAAATCAAATCAGGTTAATTGGGGGACTCTGTCTTGTTAGGGGCACTCCACATCTGCTCTTTTCGTTATTTTGAAACATACAATAAACTGTTGCTAACTATATTCACCCTGTTGTGCTACTGAACAGTCGATCTTATTCCTTCTGGTTAGTCATCCCCTCTTTAACCCAATGTTATGATCTTTAACGTACAAATTTTAACACTCTGTCCTCAAATCAGTCGGCCTTTCTGCTATGATTCTTGCCTTTGGCCTCTGCTTAGAAAGCCTTTAGTATGCTTCTATTACTTTTTGCCTTTTTATTACATTTAAATTTTTCATCCATTGTCCATTTGTGAAATATTTATTTTTTCCAAGTGGTTAGGTAATTGTAACAATCAAACAACAGGATAGAAGTCTTTTTTTTATTTGTTACACACAAAGTATGGAATATTCCTACAAGACCAGGTGACCATTAAAAAGAATCACACAGACCTATACAAACTGACATGGGAAGGTGTCCAGGACACCTAAGCTCTAAGCTCTGCTTCAGAGGCCACCAGGCCACCCGCCCTGTGTCTCCCGCTCTGCCCGGCAGCTCCAGAGCAGGGCCCTCAGCATCCTGAGGGGCTCTTTGGCTTATGGAGATTGATTCCCTGGGCGCCCTTTGACACTGGCTCCTGGGACATGTTCTGCCTGGCACCCTCGGGGCATCTGGCCTGGGCCTCCCAAGCTGTCTGTGGATGGACATGGAGGCACTCATGTGTCAGGCCTGGGCAGGCCAACCCCCATGACAGGGGCACACTGGCTTAGCAGGAGGTTAGGCCTGTCCCCAGTATCCTGTCCATCCTTTTAGCCCATTCCAATTGAAAGGGAAGCCCCCCCATCAAGGGGCACTGTCTGCCACTGCACAAGGGGTTCTGGCGACCCGGAGTCAGCCTGGCTTCCTGGCATACACCTGTCTGGAGACCAGCATGGGCCAGCTTGTGAGCCCTTTCTCTGCAAGGACCGGGGCTCTGGAGATGGGGACAGTCTCCACAAAGCTGCTGGCAGCCTCTGAGTTCCCTGATGGCTCTGGGATCCTGAGCACCGCCACGTTCCCTGCCCCCAGGGCATGATCAGAGCCCTAGGTGCTGAGTGCGTCTGTGAGTCTATGGGACTGCGAGGAGAAGGCACCAGGAACTCAGGAAAAGGCATCAACGGGTCACTGTGGGGCATTAAGGCCTGAGAGAAAGTTCCCAGCCTCTCTGCAGGTCTGGGCCCGGCTGCCCAGGCTGGGGCCTTGGAGGGAGGCCTGGGAAGTGTGCTGGGGAGGACAAAGCTGCTCCCTTCAGCCCTGACTATTCCAGGAAAGGTCTGGAAATGCCTGGAACATGTGGCAGTGAGGAACTGATTGAAGAGCGTGGGGCCACACGGACCCACCCCAGTGAAGTGCACCAGGCAGCTGCACAGCATCCCTGCCCCTCTGCGTGTGCTGGTCATGGAAGGGGGCCATGACACAGCCGGGGGAAAAGTCAAGGTGCAGAGTGGTACAACTCAGTATAAAACCTAGTGCGCAGGGAAACACACCAAGTACACTCAGGTATCCTGATGAGCACACACAAACAACTCCTGGAGGGAAACACAAGAAACTACAGCCAGTGTGGGGCACAGCGAGTCCGACCATTGTCCATCCCTTGGAGAACAGCAGTCCTGTGAGATGTCAGTCACCTGAGCAACGACATGTTGGAGGCAGCTCCTACGGCCCCATCGTATGCATCTCTCCCAAATCTGAGTTCACGGACATCACCTGGATACCTTGAAATTGGTCAGGGTGAGAGTGTTTACTCAGGGTCTCCTCCCACTCCGTCGAGAGCTGAGTGTTACACATTAACCAGCACACCTGAAAGAAACCGTCCAGCTCTATGGAACTTTTACCCCCACAGGACTTTGTGGTCCCATGTGTAAGGAAAACGGTGAATATGGACTCACAGCCCCTTTGGAACCTACACTTTCATCAGCAGAGTGAAGTCTCCCAGAAAGGCTGAGCCAGGAGGTCGAATTTAACTAGCAACTCCCAGGTGACACATCCTTTGTTACTGGTGTTCTCAAAGACATGGTAAGGAAAACACACTCCTTGAGTTATCAACTTGAATGATATATTTAGTCCCATTTCAAGCATGAACAGTGACAGTGGATTCAGATGCCAGTTTATTTTCTCGGAACTTTTCCAAGTCCCGGGAGCAGGAGTGAAGGCCTATTTATCCAGGAAAAGTGAGCTGGACCTTAGAGCCTGAAAAATCTGAACAGTCCTAAAGCACCAAAAACATCATCATCATTATTGTTGCTGTTTATAAACATTCCTTTTCCAAGTAGACCAATGGCGCCTGCTGTCTGCTAAGGCCCTGAAAGTGCAGTGCTTGTCCCAAGGCAGCACACCCGTGAACAGGTTAAGCATCCCCTTGCTGGGAGCTTCAGAATTGTTGTCTTAGAGAGGTAGAATTGTCCCCTTAGAACGGAGTCGCTCCAGTCTCCTCTTGCAGAGGAGCAGGACGAGGCCCCAGAGGTCAAGGACCTGCCCAAGGCCGGAGCTACTGTGTGAAATGGCCAAGCGGGGGTTTGAGCTGCAGCCTAAGCACCCCCTGAAATGTCATTAAAGCCACATTCCCGGTGAGCAATCCAAGCTCTGGCTTTGGGGTGCATGTGTGTGTAGTTGATAAATTTGTACCTGATGGAGTGATAAATTAAGAAGTAAAGTAGAGCGTTCCTATTAATGTCAAGGACAAATCAAAGATGTACAATGTCACCACGGCCACTCATCGCTATATTGGACAGTCTAGCCAGCACAATAAGACAAGAAGAAAGGGATTCGGATATTAAAAAGGGAACACAAAACCTACCTGAAAAGTCAATTGCATTCTGATCGTGTCACACTAAACAATTAGAAATTTTCGGGTGGAAAAAGAAAACTTTCTGGCAGACTGAAGCAGGAGGATCTTTTGAGTCCAAGAGTCCAAGCAAACATTAACGACACCACTGCGCTACAGGCCGACAGACCAATACCCTTCCAGAAGAAAAAAAGAAAGAAAAACTTCCCATTTGTACCAGCAACTGATATTTTGTAAGTACCTAGGAATAATCTTGTGTAAGGTATTTTGAGGTCTGTGAAAATTCTAATTCTTTACAGAGAGACATATCATGAATGCCTCTTACTGATTCAATGTTAGATGTTACTTCTCCCCCAAAATTGCCTATGACAATTGCCTCGTGCATTTGTGGTCAGAAATGCAAGTGAGTTTTTTAAAATAACTCAAGTAGCTGATTTTAAAACTCATCTGGAAGAAAAAAATGTGAAAACTTAGCTAAAAAGAAATTGTAAACAAAGAATAATGAGGGGAAGTCACTACACCAGACACCAACACAGCTGCAGAAACGAAAGGCTTTGAGTGTTGGAGCAGTAACAAAGGGCCCAGAATTATGTCTAAGTTCTACAACATGGACCGTAAATACAGGGGAATTTATTAATAGAACATGATAAAAGTAGCACTTTCTATCAATGGGGGAAAAATAGCAATTTAATGAATGAGGAGGGACAATTGGCCAACCATTTGGGGACAATTATACTTAGACTCACCCCAACATATGCATAGATAAATTGCAGGGCTAGGCACTGCGGCTCACACCTGTAATTATAGCATTCTGGGAGTCCAAGTCGGGAGGATTGCTTGAACTCATCTCTAATAATAGCTGGGCATTGTGGCAAGCACCTGTAGTCCCAGCTATTCAGGAAGCTGAGGCAAGAGGATCACTTGAGCCCAGGAGTTTGAGGTTGCTGTGAGCTATGACACCACAGCACTCTACGGAGGATGACAAAGTAAAATTCTGTCTTAAATAAATAAATAAATGGTAAATTCCAAATAGATTAAAGCAAAATGTAAAAACCAACAGTACTAAAAAATATGCAGAATATTTTTATAGTTGTGGGCTGAATAAGGCTTGCCTCATCAAGATATAAAAGCAAAAACCTTAGAAAAACGGATAGAGGCCTTTTTCCCTCATCACAGTCATCAAAGGGTCCAGCTTTGCATCAACAGTGGGAAACACAAAGGCTGTGAGAAGGAACATGACTTTGACAGATCCAGTCAGGAGGGCATTCTGTAAGAATATTTGCACAAAACTTTCAAACAGTCAACATTCTAGAACAAAAGAGACTAAAATTTATAATAGCCAAATGGAATTTATGAAACTTGATTGAATGGTGGTGTTTTAAAGGACCATAAAACATAAAGCAATTGAGGAAACCCAAACTGGTAGAATTCTATTGTAGAATTACTATTCATTTTCTTACAGGTGACAATTTCAGAATAACACAGTCGAATGTCTTCATTCTCAGAAGCATGAAGGATTTACAGTTATTCAACAGCAAACAGTAATAAAATGTTAACAACTCTCACTGTAGATGAAGAGCATCTAGATGTTTATATGCTATTCTTTTAATTTTTCTATATGTTTAAAATTTTTTAATAAAAATTTGAAAAAAAAAGTATTTTCCACAATTTGTCTACATTGTATGTTACTGAAGTTCATTCCCTTGTACTGTTCCAGAATGTATCACAGTTTATTCATTCTTTCTCATGATTAAAGTTTCTAGTTTTTGCCACCATGGACCAGGCTGCTAGGAATATTCTGACATTTTTTCAGCGTGCAAGAATTTCTCTAGGTCTACGGTCTCCTGTCATGTCCTCCCTAAAAGAATTTGAGAAACTGTGTACTGTCTCCCTCTCAATTTCATTCCCTAAGTTTAACAGTCAGAAAGGATATTGTTTTGGCACATTATAAAGATCAATACTTTAAAGTAAAACAATTACGCTTTTCATTTTTTTGAGATAAAGAAATTTATTTCTTTATATTCCAAATGTGCTATACTTTTCATCATTTATGTTTTTAAGGAATACCAAAAAGTAAAGAAACTTTGTCAAATATGTAAAGCAGAAATAGCCCTGATGTGACGGTTAATGGCTAATAAATATATCACCATTGGTCTCTCTTGCCAGTTAGCTCTTTCAGCTCTTCAAGTTAACATCATTTTTAAAAATGTGTCCAGTGGAGTACAAACGCCAGAGAAAATTTTGTACCCGTATTATGCTATTTGAAACCACATGAGCAGGCTCTTCTACACTCAGAAATCTTAACGCTGCTCCAATTTTCTTTCCTTGAAATTGTATTTTCATTCCATTCTCCCCTAAAATTTTACCCTAATATTATTTGTTTCCTTAAAGATCGATTAAAGATCATATACTGTGCAGCATGACTTTTTAATTTAACTTTCTGTAAACTTATCTCTCTATTAAACATTACTTTTAATGATGTTATCAGCTGATAGCTTGATCAATTCCTCTTCCATGTCATTGAAAACTATCTGACTTGCAGTAGATTTATGAAGCGATCATTAATCATTCACTTTTCTATCCTGACATTGGTGTCTCTCGCTGTTTCTGTGTCTGACAGTCTAGAACTTTCTACAACCTGCAGTGATGCACCAAAGAAAAGATTTGGGTATGGGGAAGGAAAAGTAGAAAAAGGTGACCTGTGAAAAGGGAAATGTGGAAAATAGGTCTGAAAAGATGCCCTGAAAACCATCAGTTCCCTGTAACTTCTTGGAAAGTCATTGCACACACCCCCATTTGAGACTATTGCCCACCTCAGATTACAATTGTAATGTGGTAAGATGTGCACACGTTTGACTTACTCGTACCATAGCCAAACTGTTTCCTTATGTGGTTGTGCAAATTTACACCCTCACAGACTAAGTGTGAGAGTTCTAGGAGCTTCAAATGTTTGCTATGACTTGGGATTGTCAGATTTTTTAATCTTTGCCAATTTGATGGAAGGAAATGATATCTCATTGTGGCTTTAATTTAAATTTCCCTAATTACAAATTAGATTGAGTGCACTCATGAATGCACTTCCCAATGAGCAGTTGTGTTTCCTCCTCCACAAAATGCCTGTTTATTTTTTACTTTTGTACACTGATTAATCTGTTCCTTTGTCCATTGTACCAGTTTTTTTTTTTATCATTCTTTATAAATTTCTTGCAAAGATTTTCTTCTAGTTTGTGGCTTTTTAAAAAATGTTATCGTACTATGGAAAGTGCTCTTTAAAGCACTTTTAAGAAATTGTCTCCCCCTCAAAATATATAAAGTTTAAGCGATTTTGCCTTTTTTTTTTTTTGTAGAGACAGAGTCTCACTTTATCGCCCTCGGTAGTGTGATGTGGCGTCACACAGTTCACAGCAACCTCCAACTCCTGGGCTTAGGCGATTCTCTTGCCTCAGTCTCCCAAGTAGCTGGGACTATAGGTACCCACCACAACACTTTGCTATTTTTCTGTTTTGCAGTTCGGCCGAGGCCAGGTTTGAACCCGCCACCTTTGGTATATGGGGTCCGTGCCCTACTGGATGAGCCACAGGTGCTGCTTCCAGCAATTTTGCCTTTTACAGTGATGTCTTTAATCTACTTTATAATTAATTTGTGTGTGTGTGTAAGAGAGAAGTGTCAGTTTCATTTCTTTTGAGATAATTCATTGCCTCAGCAATATTTATTGAAAGAGCTATTATAAGTCAAATGTTCATAGTTGCATGGAGTATTGTATTGCACTTTCCCTTGTCCAATTAGCCAAATCCAATTTGTCACTACTACAATTTCTTAATTACCAGAGCTATAAGGCTCGATATGGTGGATATTTTATACCTTCACCATCTTGTCTTCCTGTTCATGGATGTCAAAGTAAGTCAAAGCTATTCTTGGTTTACAAGTTCTTCAAAATTCCTTATGAATCTTTTTCTTTTTTACACTTGATCTTAGCCAAAAGGCCGAGAAGCGATGAATCTTTTTCTTTTTTGAGATAGTTTCACACTGTCTACTGGGCTAGAGTGTCATGGCTTCAGCCTAGCTCACAGCAACCTCAAACTCCTGGGCTCAAGTGATCCTCCTGCCTCATCTTCCCAAGTAGCTGGGACTACAAGCACCTGCCACAATACCCAGCTAATTTTTTTTTTCTATTTTTAGTAGAGATTGTCTTACTCTTGCGTAGGCTGATCTTGAACTCCCAAGTCAGGGGATCCTCCTGCCTTGGCCTCCCAGAATGCTAGGATGACAAGCGTGAGTCAATGTGCCCCACTAGCAATGAGTTTATAAACCACTTTGAGAATAAATAACTTGCTCACAACATTACATCTTCCTATGCACAATTATGGTGTCTGACGTTCTTAGATGTCTCTGAAGGAAATGTTATAATTTTTCCTAAGTACCTTATATTTTGTTTAGAAACGTATCTTTCATTAATGTGATTTGACATTTCCCCTCTTCATCCCATGCCTCTTATGCATTTTTCTTATCTTATTGCTTTGGTTAGGACTTTTCTTATCTTATTGCTTTGGTTAGTTAAAATGCTGAATAGAACTAGTAATAGTGGTTTTCCTAGACTTTTTTTTTTTTTTAAGACCAATAAAGTGAAGCAGTGGAAGTAGAGAAAAAAAGAAAGAGATCTGTAACTGGTTGTGGTCAATTAGCTATAAACACCACTGCATTTGGACCAGACTATTCCTGTTTTTGATCATAAAGTCTATTGCTCGTTGTTTAACAAATGTAAAACAGACAGAGTATGTTTTCTCCCTACCTCCTGAATGTGAATCCTGTGTCTGTCTTATTGGCTACTGTCTCCTAGCCCCTTAAAGATCACCTGGTTTATAGTGGTTGCTCAATGAATACTTACTGAGCTGATGTGTTACACAGTTATGGATCCACCTGACTCTACTGTACTGGCATCTGGTCTTGCAAAGTTTTGGGCACTTCATTTTGGTTTTAATTTGTATCTCTTTGAGTCTAAACAATTTTATATCTTTATTAATAAATGTCTTAAAAATGCACTCCTCCACTCTAACCCCTCCCCTGGATTTCTACCTTGCTTTGAAAATTCATCCCAGAGCCCCCAGTCTCTCCATGATCAAGTGCCTGGCTACTTCAGTGAGCTCATCCTCCCATCACTCTCTTTCTTGCCCAGTACTCTCCAAACACCTTAATCTCTTTGTCCCCTTGCCTGGAATGTACTTCTGCATATCTGTGCATGTCTTACTCCTCTAATTCTTTTAGGAAGCTGCCCCAAAGTCCCCTTACCAGTGAAGTGGTCCCTGACCTCCCATAGCTAATAGCATCTCCCACTTCCTTTTTTTTTTTTTTTTTTTTTTGTAGAGACAGAGTCTCACCTTGTCACCCTTGGTAGAGTGCCATGGCATCACACAGCTCACACCAACTTCCAACTCCTGGGCTTAGGCGATTCTCTCGCCTCAGCCTCCTGTGTAGCTGGGACTACAGGCGCTGCCACCACGCCTGGCTATTTTTCTGTTCTGCAATTTGGCCGAGGCTGGGTTTGAACCTGCCACCTTTGGTATATGGGGCCAGGGCCCTACTCGATAAGCCACAGGCATGCCACCCTTTTTTTTTTTTTTTTTTTGAGACAGAGCCTCAAGCTGTCACCCTGGATTGAGAGCTGTGGCATCACAACTCATAGAAACCTCCAACTCCTGAGCTAAAGTGAGTCTCTGGCCTCTGCCTCCCAAGTAGCTGGGACTACAGGTGCCTGACACAACGCCCGCCCATTTTTTTGGTTGCAGCCATCATTGTTTTTTTTGTTTTTTTTTGAGACAGAGCCTCAAGCTGTCGCCCTGGGTAGAGTGTCGTAGCATTACAGCTCACAGCAACCTCCAATTCCTGGGCTCAAGCGAGTCTCCTGCCTCTGCCTCCCAAGTAGCTGGGACTACAGGC